>OMKZ01034866.1:9199-21950 GCA_900302535.1 Neoniphon sammara | reverse complement strand
AAAAAAAATTCAATATATTAAAAAGAAAAAACTAAGGATACTGCCTTGGAATAATCCAGCCAAAAATAATGTCTTAAACTTGCAGTAGACAAATCCAAAACTATTATAAATCAGATATTGTGTCATTTGGAATCTGATATTGACAAAATCCTCCAGCAAATTTGTCTGGATTTAGAGCTCCATCAGGCACAGGCCATTTATTAGGCTACAACAATACCAGGGCACAGAACAATCGATCAGCTGATGGCACCTTTTTAGGGGAGGATAAATTTTTGTTAAGGGGCAACTTTTCACCACAAATAGCTTGAACGTCGCCTTTGATTGTGTCCACCAATTCATTTCCTGTGGGCGATCCTTGCTGGATCCAGGAAAGCGCTCCCTGTGGGTGCAGGCCGACCCTTCTGCCCTTGGGCTTCCATTAGATAGAGGTGACTGCCTTGGTAAATACACATGGCGAGCCAAGCTCTTTCTGAGAGAGCTTAACAAATACAGGCTCCGCAAACAGGCTCCCACATCCCTCATAACATGGCTGAATAAACAGCGGGCTACCACAGGCAAGCTTGCGCACACACGGGCACACACACGCACATGTGTACGCACACACACTCTCACCGTGAAGACCGCCCGTAGGTTATGGAGTTGGTCTATGTCTTTCACCAGGCCCGAACTTGACCATTTCACCAGGTAGTTTTCACTGTGAGGGAGAGAGAGAGAGAGAGAGAGAGGAGGGGCAAACAAGCATGACTCAACCTTTCAATGTGCCTCGGCAATCTCTCATGCTATATTCACGTTGAGGACCACTATAATGCAATGAGATTATCCCAATCAGATGAGGTGCAATAGCGGAGGTTGCCCTCAAAGCTGCCGAAGCCTGAGCAGTAATCTGGCCGCAGGTCTGTTTGGAAAGCAAAATGCATGACTGACGCTGGATGCAAATGAAACATTCCAAAACAGAGCTGCTGTACTTGTGATAATTTGTTGTTGCAATCCTGAAACAATAGCAAATCCCCCGGGCAGCTGCCTGTGCTTGGTGCGGTCACGTTCTTGCAAAGTGTGTGTGTGTGGGTGGGTGGGTGTGTGTGTAATAAAAATAGTCTTGAAAATAAAAAGCCCTCCAGACAAACTATCTGTGAGGACAAATATTACACTATGTATTTGTAAAGAGCACCTTGATGCTAATCACTGGATGAATATCAGATTTGGAAAAAAATAATAATAATGGAAAAAACTGTGTACACACCCACAGTTTTTTGATTGATTGATTGATTCTGTGATTGCTTAGTCCCCAATTCATTCTAAGCTCATGTTAAATACAGTTAATCTTTACAATGATATTTTCAAATTGTTTTCAGTGGCAGAAAAACTCATGGTCATCTTGCTAGATAATCCTACATGAGACTATGGTTTACTGCATGCACACACACCAATAACACACAGGCACTAACAATTCAACTGAATTCTGACAATGAAACTCAACAGAAAACTCTGGAATAAAAAATCTTAATGCACATCTGTGTCTGTATGTGTGTGTGTGCGTGTGAGGATGTGCTCCCATGGGCATACCTGATGAACTTAGACTCCACTGGGTCGTAGAGGGACATGAGGACCTCTGCGTCCTCACCAATCTTACACACCACATTCTTCAGAGTCACAAAGAGGGCAAACGAGGGGGTGGAGGCAAACTTTGCTTGCCTGCTCAGATCAATATTCTGCTTCTGGGACTGCCGGAGGGAAACAGAGGTGTTGCATTCAATACCGGGCACAGTACTCTTCACCAGCCTCCCTGTCACATGGCTAGGCCTCTGGCCTGTGCAGTTTCAACAATGAGCCTTGGGAGATGGTCTGAGGGTCCCTGGCACAACATCAGCATATAAAAGAAGGGATACTTGCAGGTCTCTGTAAGGTAGGTGAGCTGAGTAACTGCACAGTGGATTACTTGATGTCAGTCACTGCTTCCGTCAGTTTGACAATTTTACAAGCTAAGAAGCACGATATCACAATGTCTATAAATCCATCAGTATCTATCACAACATATTCCATGCTGAAATCTAAAGCCTTTACATCTGCATGTTACTCAGCATTTTATCTCCAGTAATGAGGAGACTGATTGTGTGATCTTCTGGACGCCCTTCAAAAATATGCTGGGGCGATAGCATTAATATGCATGCCACTGACCTGAAGACTTTCATATTGGCCATGCATATGCAATAAAGACCCCTGGATGAAAAGGTCACATACGATGAGACCACATAGCTGCAGGGCACTTAGCGTCTGGCACCCCTACATACTGCCGAGTTGACATTCAGGTGAGGGATGCCGCTGATGAGCTGTGTAAAATATAGGGAGCTGCAGACAGGGGAAGTCGACGGTTTTCCTGAATAAGCCTTTTACTGTGAGCAGCCAAGCATCTTATACCAAAGAATGGCCCCATTTTTTCTCACTTCTCAGCTAAAGACCAAAGTTGTGCAGATGCCACACTCCCCAGGCTGAATTCTAGGTCTATAGGTGAAGAGCAGATGCCAGTGTGGAGGAAGCAGTCTCTACAGGAGGTGTAACACTGCTCTCAAGGACATTCCCACATACTGTAAGGGCTCGAACACAACTGAATGTTTCCTGCTGTGCTGAACTGCTTCTGTAGTGGTGATATGATGTGGATTCATTCTTGTTGACTTTGTGTGTGTCCCCTACACACGCTCAGTCTGTTCCTCTCTTCCTTCCCCTTTGCCCACAGGTCAACAGCGCTGTTAGCCTATGATCACTTCTGCATTACACATTGTGAAGCAAGGAGGAATTGAATCCATCAGTGTTGACTGTAACCTCATCTGACATCATTTACACATAGTTTTAAAATTCAATCTATGTCTGGATTTATTATAAAGTTAATGAAAGATCTGATCATGCCATTGCACTTACAGTTGGGATTTCAATGTATTCTAGTTGTCTGCATTATGTCCAAATTGTGACTGGATGTAATTTTTTTTCACATTCCAGGCCCGATCTGATCACATTCACATCACAAGTACTGTGCATTTTTCCTTATCCAGATATCCATATACTGATCATATGTTAATGCCAGATCTATATGCGGTCTATCTTTACCTTCTCCTCTTGGATTCTGTCTTCAATTTGTTTGGACGCCGCCTCATGTGCTCTGAACAGGCTGATGGTGCTGGTTAGCTCTGGGTCGAGAATGTTACCATCTTTATCTCTCACCACCAGGTCTAGATCCAGGTACCTGGTAAAAAAAAGTGGAAAATTCAAGATCCGTAAGATTAAAACCCTACTATGAGATATGAAATAAATGTGTGTGAGTGTGTGTCTGTATGGCTGTGCACACGAACAAAGGTGCCTGTATGCATGCATATGTCTGTGTGAGAAAGGAAACAGTGGTATACAAGGGAGGCCTGTGGCCAGAGCAGAGTTGAGGCAGCTGAGACAACAAGACAGATAGAGACAGACTGAGGCCGGCAGGCTTTTGTAAAGGTGCTCAGAGTGTGGAGGAGGCAGGACTGTAAGGAGAGACACCTGCAGCCTTTCAGCCAGCACACTACACAGACACACACACACATACACCCACACACAGTTTCTATTTTACACTGCCGTGACGCTCTCTTTTCCTCGTTTTCCTTGTTCATGGTATTCCCTCTAATATTCACTCCCTTTTCTTTCAAAGCCCTCCTCCTCTGTCCAACTGTTTCTCCCTAGGAGGGAATAGGCAGAGTGCAGCCTGCTGCCAAGGTGGAGTCAGTGTATTTCATCACCTCACCACTCCCTGCCGCTTCAGAGGCAAAAGCCATTTCTCTACCTGGCCAAAGGTTCAAAGTTTCATCACAGCAGCAGAGTGAAGTTCACAATTTTCATTTTCAACTGATCCTGTTGGCCCACTGCAGACGCAGCAAGAGCTGTCATTTCATGATGGAATATAGTACAGTTTGCCGAAGCTAAATCCCCTCAGTTTGTGCTCAAGCTAAGTGATGACCTGTCATTTTCTATTGACTGACACTGCTGACCTATACCAACAAGAATCATTTTACTGGCTAGATGTGAGGATAACGGAGTATAAGCTGCGAGAAGGGAAGGACGATGCTAAAAGCTGCTTAAAAACTGATCCTTACTTGTTGCCGTAGTCTATCTTGGAGGTGACTTTCTGTTTGAGCTCGGTGAGCTCGTCCTGCGGGAGCGTGCCGGACAGGATCTGCGAGCGCCATTCGATGAGGTCGTATATCATGTCACGGACAGAGTTGAACATCTCGCGCTTGTCCCCCTGTTGGTGGAAACAGAAGGATGAACACAGCTCACACACATTCACCAACCTTATTTAGTGCATTGTTTTTTTAAGCATTTAACCAGGAAAATACACTACAAAACTGCATCCTTTTATTGTCAATACAAACTTATTGTAATTGAAAAGCAAATTCAGAAAACAATTCATCATTTCACTATGTAGGCCCTATATGACAACATAAAAAGGAAAGAATTCTTCCCCCATATGCCTACAAGTGATTGAAATGACCAAATTACCACCTACTAGGCCCATGTATGTTCCAAATGGGAGGAGATGGTAAAAAAACAAAAAAAATTTATTGTTTTCCTGGACTTGTCTGGATCTCACACTGCGTAAACATGACCTAAAACTTATTTTGTCTATATCAGATAACAGAATGATCCAAATCAAAGACACAACACAAGCAGACAGCTTAACAGTGTTTTCAGTGAAGACGCCTGGATGTTAACCATGGAGATGGCATTTTTGGTGCAGTGTATTTTATTGGCTGTTCGGCAACAACAGCAATAGTACAGGTCTGAGATTGCCTGTGTCACTGTTTGTTACAAATATAAATGGACGGATTGTGAAATTTGATCAAGGTATGGGAGAGATCGGGAAAATTGAAACTCAGGGAGAACAGCAGGAGAGCGGTATGGAAATCTGAAGTCTCCCAGGAAAATCAGGAAGGTTGCCAAGTGTCTCTCGCTGAATTCAAAGCTATTGTATCAAAGGAACTAAAATCTTTTAATTGCAAATGTTCTATGTGATATCATGATTGTACTTTTGCATTTTAATCTGATTGTTGTTTTGTTGTCTTTGTGTGTTTTATGTCTGAAACTAGTTTATCTACTGCTACCCTTCTTGGTTAGGTCTCTCTTGAAAAGGAGATTTCAGGCTCCACAGGACTAACCTGATCAAATAAAGCTTAAATAAAAAAAAACAAAAAGTATGTTGATGGGATATACGGTGTCTGAGCTGCTGAGTGGACGCGTTTGGGTGCTGCAGTGAACAAGGTGTGAGCCTGAGTGCAGGCACAGGGCAGTGTGAACACAGTTTTGTTTTGTGTTGCATGTGGGTGTTGAGTGGGTGGATCTGAGATACCAGAAATTACTGTTGAGTCTGGAGGTGCTGCATGTCTAATTCAACAAGAGATCTGTGTTGGAGGTGCCCATTTGATGATGCCAATAACAAATGAGCTCTCAAATCTTTTTTTCCCTTTAACATTCAAGCGAGGTTTCCACGCAGGTGCTGTCCCAAAACAAGAGACAGCTACACCGTAATCTCCGTACTGGTAAACACCACGAAGAGTTTCACCTAGATGCGGTTGAGTGATTTGTGGTTCCATGTGGTTAAATCGAGCATCTGCCAGCACAGATGTTAACAGGCTTTCACCATATCTGTAGTGTGTGTGTGTGTGTGTGTGTGTGTTTCCAGTGGGCTGGCTCACCACATAGAGGTCCCTCCATATAGAAGCCCACTCCCGCAGAGTGGTGGTAACCTCCTGGACCAGGGGCAGCTCAGTGGGAATGACCGTCTCCTTTTGCCTAGAATGACAGACAGATCCTATGCTCACTCCTCTCCCTATTCAGGCACAATATATCATCTAAGATGTTGTGTCGGGAGAGAACAGGAGGGGAATCACTGAGGATATTAACCTATCCACAATATCCGAGTCATTATCATCGCAGCTTGAATCATTATATATCTGTCAAAGGGATACGTCCTAGTTGTAGCAGTTCTTTCTTCTGTGAGTATTATGTCTCTGTTTGGATTTCACACAGCAGCAGACTTTGAGGGAAGCTGTACTGACACCGGAACTGACTGGCTAACTAATGAGGTACGGGCTGTTTTCAGTGTAAATTAGTATGAATCTAACACCTTTGTTCAGATCCTTTAGAATTGTTTTCTTTTTTTTTTTGATATTTAAATATGAAAATATCTGTTCCTCACGCTTCTCAATGGAATTCAAATGACTTTGCAGTTAAAGGTTTATTTTTTCTTGAGTGTTGTCTAAGTGAGATTGAAGGAGACAGATCAAAACAAAACAGTGCCACAAGTCGGGCAAGGACAAATACGCATGTCACATCATATCAAGTGCAGAACTTCCCACTGAAGAAACCTTCAAGGCTGCCTAAGACTTTCACTCGCATTGAGCCAACAAGCTTCTCAGTAGGTCAACAGATATGGTGGAGGGACCAACTTCTAATCTATTCATTTCCTATTTGGATTGTTGCCGTCCTCTGTATTTAGAGCCCCTCCTAACCCCTGTTAACCATTCCCAGCTCCATTATGCTGTGCCTGGTGCAAAATATGGCGGAGCAGGCAGTTGTGTGGCTCTCAAACTGCCTTAGATAGAGCAAGGTCAAAAGCAAGACCATGCATTGCTATTGAGAGAAGGAAGCTGGAACCTGAGACAAACCAAAGGAATTAAAACTGTTGCCAAGTCGGCCACTTTTCTCTGAGACTGATAAGCACAGTTTACATTATCTAACGTCTGTTATCTGAATCATCTGGGAAACTAGTTTTGTACTACTAGTCAGAGCTAATACCTCCATTACTTTACTAAGAAGCAGGCTGTGTGGCTGATAAAAGCAAAGCCCAGTTGGTGCATTACGTGTCACCATTACATTCGGAGCTAACAGGGTTGAAGTACAAGCTTGCTGCCATGCTGCCCAGCTTCAGTGGCAAGATGTTACAAGCTGTTTGTTGAGTGTGGCTGACTGATCAGCTGAGGCATTGTGAATGGAGGATTTGGTGTAGTTTTATTTTGTCTTCTGCATTCTGTCCTAAAATTATATTATGTACACAAAGCAGAGTTACCTAGGGGAGAGATAATGCCATTGCCCATCAACTCTGTTTATGATGATTATCTGGTCTTCCAGCAAAAGCCTTGCTAATGCGTATGAATAATTGGTCTGCCTGGTCTATTTTGATGTGCCATAGGAAAATTATCAACCCTGATGACGCTAATCTATAGCTCACAAGCTCTACAGTCTACAGATCCCCAGCTATTACTGGGTTTCTCTTTTATTTGTGTTGCATTCTGCGCCATTTCCCTACAGAAGCAATGCCATATGGCCATGAGAACTTACTGGAGGTCGTAATGTAAACATTATTTGCCTAATGCACTTGTGTTATTAGAAGTTATTACAATCAGTGCTGAACCGTTTGAGAGCTTGCTGCATTTGTTTTGGTTTTGGTGAGCTGGGCGGAGGCAGGTTATACCTTCAATTGGATTTGATTTATTACTCATCTTTGTGCATGCAGGTGGTGCTATTTTGCATAATCGTACACAGTGCCGCTTTTAAATACAAAGGTATGTTGCTTCAGTGGTGGAAACAACATTCTCAGCTGTGAAGAGAAACGCACAAATCACATAGATCATTCTAAAAATGAAATTGGAGAAGTACTAACCCATTGCCCTCGACTGTGGCCTCTTTCAGGTGTATGTAACAAGCAGGAAATATGCCCTGGAGGGGGAAGAGATCACAGTATAAACAGCTTCATACTACTGCTGGGGCAAAACTAGAACAAAGTGAGTTTTAGTTCAGCGTGCCATTTGAGCTGGAATAACTGAAACATAAAACTTATGGATGAGGAAAATAACAGGAATATGAGTGCACGAAAGTGTTCCTTGGTAGCCACTCACCTTTTTGGATTTTCTTCTCAGCCTGTGCCCTCTGTACCAGCCTAGAGCAGAATAGAATATGTCAAATATAAGCTCCCTTCCTGATACATAGCACACAAGCAGAATACAGAAACGAGAAACTCAATGAACCCTGTGCAAAAGTCAACTTTTTATAAGGTTATGCTTGATGGGGGGCTCTGGTTTATTAGATAAATTACAGTGGAGTATGGCAGGAAAGGTGAGAATAACAATATTGTGATTACATGGCATATGCCTTACACACTAAAACACTAGGACAAGGCAACTTTTACAAACTATAAACTAAGAAAAGACAGCAGATAAAGCAAAGTTGAGGGTTGGTTCACAGGAACAAAATGCCATAATATCTAATGTCATTATTGGTATCGTCTTATTGAATACATGTACAGGACTTTGACAGTGAAATAACGTCTGACATTGCTTTGTCAGTTCTCATCATGCGTGTCATCGGTTAAGCTGTTCTCACCTTCATATGTCTCTAGTATGTGCACTGTGTCTCCAATCTGCAGCGACAGCTCCTCCTCTCCCCGAGCATCGTAGTTATAGATCGCTGGAGGGAGAGGACAGGGGACAATAAGAGGAGGGATATTACAGGACTGGGAAAAAGGCAATAAAGCATGCGGCTCCCTTGTGGCGCTAATTGTGTGTGCCACTGCAATGTGTAGTAGCAGCATCACACATCCGGAGGATGCCTGCCCACACAGTCTGACACATTCATAGATGGGCCTAGCACCATGGACACTGTAATATCAACAAAGTTAGAACGCCCACTGAAGAGAACCCAATAATGATGGAGAGCGCAATAATAATAATGTCAGTGCAAAACAGACGGGCAGAGTTGCACAGACGGACACTGAGTCAGAATAAAATATTGCAATGTTCCTGTTTCCTTCAGGTGTTGTCGGGTGTGACAGTAAAGAAAACAAACAGGTGAAACCAGAATGTATCGTTTCATTTTCTGGCAGTCACACTGAAAATATTTGCAGAATTTAGCTGCCACTAATGTTACATGGACTGGAGGCAGCAGAGTGCACTACAGGTGCCACCAAAGCATATTTCATAGGTGAGATCACCGCATATCAGCTTTGATGACAAACACCACCTGACACTGAGATAAATGACAATGCCAAAATTTGACATACTGCGTTGCCAGTTGCCACCGTTCATTACAATTTATTTGGCACTAGTGGCTAAATGTTGCTTTTCTTGGTGTGTCAAGTATAAGACAAGCACGCCACACATTCTGGTTTCACCTGGCTTTAAGACGACTCTACAACCAACATGAAAAAGAGTCGCCCTTTATTTATACAAGATGCAGTACATCCCTGCAGGTTTGGATTAACATACCCTATATTACAAGAAAAAAAATCACACATCATTATGACACAAATCATTTTTCTTTCCCATTCTGTCTATGTAATAACTTAGTAAGCATGTAACAGCATCTATGACCTCCAATTTCTTCTAGTATGTAGACAATGCAGAGCAGGCAACCCTCTCCACGTCCACTTATTCAAAAGTCAGACAACATCATCTCCAATCCATCACGACACTTCTCTCAGCATGTCAAGGTCAACTTAGAACGACAATAAAATGGAGGGTATACTGACAGTTTTTCTCTCATCAGTGAGTGGTGAACAGCATGTTACTGACAAAACCAGCCACGACCAACACTTGACTTTGAGAAATGTGACACACACACACACACACACACGCACGCACGCACGCGTACACGCATGCACATACACACTTTAGAGGGCTTGGCGAGGAGGATCCCAGCAGGATTGACGGTGTGACAGGTGGCCACCGTGACACAGAATTTTATGTCGAGGGGACACGTGGGGAGAAATGAGATGTGTGTGTGTCTGTGTGTGTGTGTGTGTGTCTGTGTGTGAGTCTGTCCTGCTGAGGGAAGGCATGCAGGGCCCCATCAACGGAGGTTTCCAGAGGTGAATGACAGCATAATTAAAAAAGACCCTAGCTGCAGGTACTGAAGCCTTCCCAGCATGCTGATGGTACAAGTAAATCAACCATTTTCTCCTGCTGTCACCTGCCAACAGAAAAGCTGATTATGCTTCATAACCACATCAGCTGACACACAGCAATGTTTTCTGGTGGACAATTAGCCAAAACACAGCATTGTCTATTGGTGTAAATTAACTTTTTTTTTACTGTTTTCTATCACACAAGAGTGATCATCCATGCACAACGGTCCATGCAGCCAACTGATTTTTTATTTTTTGGGGGGGAAGATTATCTGAGAGCTGGAACATGATACAAGCACTCACACCTACAGGTCTGCCCAGGGAGGACTGTGGCTGGCACATTTATTAGCTGAACATGACGTTTCTATTGGCCTGAAGCCACTCACCCATCCTTTCTGTTTGACCCTGCATACAAAGTGACACATGCACTTGAGTGTGCCCACTTTGTCTGGCCTAGTGTGTGGGAGGTTAGGGGAGCAGTAAATGTGTGTTGCAAAGTGCAATGTCAACATGCTGGATGATTAATTAAAGTTTCATATTTGAAGAAGAAAGTGGCCTTAAACAAATAATAAATCATTCAGGAGCTGACACTTTTTGTAAAGCACATAAAATTTTCACAACTGATTCATCAGAACAAAATCACAGTTTTTGTCTGGGAAAAGTGGAAATTTCTGCAGGGTGAGTAATCAAAACAATACGGAACCTTGTAGCAACTTCCCCCTGTCTATCACTAAGCATACAGCAAAAGAGCATCTACTGTAGTGAGGACTAGCAAAAAATAAATAAATAAAAAATACACTCATTCAATTCTCAAGTGAAACCACATTTTTGTTCAAAAAAGAAACCACGCTGAGATTATAAGAAATAAGGGTTCCAAGGGTTGAAAAGTGTATTGCTGAAACCTTTGCACCTGTACTAAAAGATTTCTTAAGATTAAGACCCTGCAGCTTTGCAGTAGGCCATATTCCCCCTGCTGGTCCCCACTCATAATCAGACCCTCGGTGGCTTGAGCCATTCAGTGGCTACATTCACATATCAAAGTGGACGTTATCAGCCATAATGCGAATCCAACGGACAAGAAAGACTATTAAATTATCAATTTTTCATGCAGAGTGGCCACTGAGATTGCAGGCTGCTATTGATCGTGGCCATACAGTCTTTGGTCTGACTCACAGAATGGTCTCCAAACCTCTCATCTCATCTGATCTCATTTCCTTTAGCGATTATTGCAACTGCATAAACAACAGGTGATGCATGCAAGCATTCACACTACAGTGCAGAACACAACCAAACACAGAAGTGAAAGTAGATATCTCTGACTTCAAACAGAGAGAGATATAAGGGATAAATCACAGACATACACATGCATGCAAGTCTAGTCCAGTGCATCAATTTGCCTTAGATGTTCAGTGTGTATACAGCAGGAGAGAACATGTGCTGTGCGGCATCATCCCTCTGGACCCGACATGATTTGTGAACCTAGCCCAGTATCAGCCAACAACCTCAGCACTCACAGAAAGGGATAAAGTCCCTTCTATAGTCTGTTTTATTTCAGCCTCATGTTGTTTCATTATGAACGTGTGCGTGTGCGCGAGCATGCATGTGGGTGCGTTTTCATTTGCGATCCGCGGAACAATCCGACCAGCCCAGCGAATCTACCAGAACGCGGGCCGGCCGGGGGCTGTGAGAGGGGCGCAGTGGAACAAAGACCCAGGGAAATGAGTTCAGTGGTTCCATGCCGAGATACAAAAGGAACCTGCAGGGGGAGAAAACAACAAAACAAACAAAAGAGAGGGGGGGATTAATCTGTGCACGGCCATCAGAGAGCAGCCTAGTCACCATACAGCGGGTGGGCTCAATTAAACTATCATTAAGAGTAGCCAAAAAAGCCTGCAAAGCCATCAGCGGGCTGCATGTGTGTGTTTGTTTGGAACTGGGTCACAGTTCCAGCTGATTCGGCGTGTTAACTAAATGGCAGGTGCTGAGAGGGAGCAGCCTAAACAAACAGCTCTGATAGAGACATAAAGCATCACATTTCATCACCAAATAAAAAAGTGGCCCCATGATGACTTCCACTGCAACCGGTTCACATTATCAAACTAATAGGAGCTTGGAGCACTGGGGAGGATCTCACTGTGCGAGGGGTACAATTACAAAACAACGAACGACACCTTGGGCAGACGCTCGCCAAATGACAACCATCAAACACAACACTGACACGCGAGCCGACAGAGGTGTAATTTCAACACTAGATCCGACGTGATTTTTGTCATGTGGGGACTGACTGACGGATGAGGCTCTGATTATTCATAAAGCAGTATTTGCATACCCAAGAGTAAATTGATGTCAATTAGGAAGCAGTGAGGGAGAGAAAAAACCATCAGAGGAAGAAGGAGAGGATGAGGAAGTGGACCATATTCTCCCTGGAGTGTGGCGTACAAACGTTTTTTTTGGGTTTTTTTCCTAGAAGCGGGAAAAACAGTAGCTTGCCAGGGGCTCATTACCATACGTAACCTCTTACATAAGCCCGAGCAGATTCAGAGAACATTATCTTCAGGGGAAACCAGAGAAGAATCAGATTACAGAGCCGTCCACTTAGCCGGCGCATCATCTACACCCTCCCCACAATTATAAGCAGCCCCAACTAAACACTGGACTGATTGTAATTCTACACTATGGGCTCACTAATAACCTGCACTAATCTACGCTGGGTACAACATATCATTACACTCAGACGATGAAGAGGGTGGGAGTGGAGAATGGGAGGGAGAAGTGCGTATGTAATGCCCATATCGCTCTTCCATGAACAGCTCCAATGGGCTCTAAGCCTGC
>OMKZ01034864.1:6425-16855 GCA_900302535.1 Neoniphon sammara | reverse complement strand
ATATACATATATGACACCAAGGACTTGGGAATCCATGCCATTAGTTTAAAAGTGTAATGGAGACAATGTAGACCCCATATTATATATTAGACAAAATTAACTAAGATGCAATGAGTTTCCCTCCTACAGAGATGACTTTTGTCCAACCATGGCGCACATGTTGGCATCTGATGTTAGATTTGAAAGAAATCTTTTTAGCCTGATATGGGCCCAGTAGCCCATGCCAGTATTACTACAGAATGTACAGTTAAAGACCATTTTCACAGCAGGCATTCTGACATGAATAGCAGGTAAACACAGGTGTTACTAATGACATTAATGACGTTTCTGTTTCATTTAAGTCTAACAGAGCCAGGGTCCTGCTATTGTTCATGCTGGCTCACTGGAAAGACTCTGCTACACTCAAATGGAACAGAACCTTCATTAATGTCATTAGTAACACCTGTGTTTACCTGCTAGTTCATGTCAAAATGGCTGCTGTGAAGAAGGTCTATAGCCTTCCCCACTTAAAAAAAAAAGTCTTTCACCATAGACAAGTAACCATAATATCTCAATATGTAACATTTCCTCCTTTAAAGTGTGTTTCATACACATCACACTGTTCATCCCCCCACCTCCTCCAAGCAATGTGCAGTGGTATGTGTCCGTGCTGGTTAGTGTGGCCTCAAGTATCAGTTCCCTGATATGAAAACTATGAGTTTATCATTGGCCATGAGGCATTTCACAGTCGGAGAGTACACAGAGTGAGGTCAAGCACAGCCTTTTGAAAAAGGCAAACACTCTCTCTCTCTCTTTTCATCTGCTAAGAAAACACTCTCCATCCTCTGCAACTTTAGCCTTTGTCAGGCAACATGGAGGTTAACTACATCCTGAGCGTGAGAGACTATTTCTCTCCTGTGAACAGGCCCACACACACACACGCACACACACACACACACACACACACACACACACACACACACACACGTGTCGTGTAGTGAGAGCCTTCACTGACTTGTTCCATGACCTAACCTAATCCTAATTCTAATAGCAACCTCAGAACCAAATCCTAAACGAAGCCTTTACAGATGTGACGATGAGACAAAATGTCTCCACTTTGGAGAAATTTCCTCATCTTTTAGTAGGAATTTGGTCTGTGCTGAAATACATGAACACACGCACACACACACACTCCTTGCAGAACACAGGTCAGCTAACCCCCAGCTGAAACAACTCCCCTCACAGGAAGCCATGCCATGGGGTCTCCAGACACAGGCCTGCTATTGAGGCCGGGGTGGCCAGCCCCGAGGCAAGTGGCCCGAGCCGGCCAGCCAGGAACAACCCCCTCCTTTCACTCCACACTGGAGCAGTGAAAGGCTCCATAAAGGCTCCAAACTAATGGCTCTTTTATCAGGCCTACACACCCTTCCCAGCTTAGCACAAACACAGACACACCCTGCACTTTACCAGCAAGTACAGCAGCTATGAATGGGATTTTAGAATGCTGACAATTAAATTCCAACAACCGGGTGAGAGCAGCCAAAATAAATGTCAAATTGAGAAGATGACACTGACGGGCATGATAAAAAAATGTCTACAAATATCTGGAATCTCTGCCTGAAATGTCAAGGAGTACACTAAGCAAACAAGTCAGACAAGAGACTGGAAGGTTCAAGAGGATCCTCTGGAACAAGCTATGGAAGGACTGGACATTATCCCAAAACAAGTCTTGACAGGGTGAACCAAGACCTTGTCCTGACTCAAAGTGGCTGGATCCCTGTGCATTATCCCACCTATTACATAGTTACCAAAGACCTTAATCATTTGAAAGGATTTTATCATTTTTTTTGTTTCGCAGTAAAAACATATTTTCAGTAGGACTCTAACCGTAGAAATGTCTGTAGCTAGCGTCCAGGGTACACTGTAGCATAAAGCCCCAACCGTAGCATTTAAGTGTGGAATCAGCCTCCAGCACTTTCTGTTTAGGTGATGGAAAGCAGTTTTATTTTGAGGATTAGCTATGGACTTTCTGACAGAATGCGTCAGGGGCTTAATTTTACAAGTGAGCAAAATGCTAGCTGGCATGCAATGGGCTACAATGTAGCAGAACCACAGAAATGTAAATACAGACGTTCAGCATCTAACTGGTAATTAGTACTCTCTAAATAAATTAGAACTAACAACGAAAAGCCTCAGATAGCCCAGTGGTTGTCAGCATTAACCAAGGAGTAATGCCTTTTGGGCATAAGGTGTAGCTAGGTAATCCCATTAGAAATCAACAAAAATTATCTGACCTCATGACTAAGGAGTAATTTATGTGAAACAAGCAGTTAGTTAATCAGAAATAAACTTCAAAATGCCTTCAGTGGTCAATTATTAGTGAATATTCAATGAACCTATGTAATAATATATTGTGGCGGGTCCAACGTGGGTTGCTCACGTTAGCAAGCCACGTTGAAAAACAGTGGCAGGCTACACAGCTAGCCTCTAGCTGCAGCTTTCAGTTATTCTCTATCTCAGAGCTGATATGGCAGCTTGGTTGTGAGGTCAAACCAGCTATAATAGTAGGAATAATGAAATACTGACAGCACAGTCACACGTGCAAGTATAAGAATCAGTATCCTGTCCAGTCTCACGTCCTGGAGCTGGCAGGAAGCCTAAGCCGCTGCAGAGTTCAGAGGTCAGTCTCATAGGAAGAGGCCTGCTAACTGACCGCTGTCTCTGCAGGAAGACATTCAGACACCTCGCCACTACTCAGTCCCAGGGCTACTGTCTAGGTACATCCTCTATTTGACTCTATGGCAAATTTAAATCCATGTATAGCGCCATAACTAGCAGTATTATTTTATTGGAGCAGTTAAACTGTAGTCAGTGCAGCCAAATGATAACAGAGATGTTTGGCTGCAGTGGGTCAATGAATAACATTTTGCCTATGGAGGTGGAGAATCATTCGAGGCCACTGGCTGACTGCCTACAGACTTCCTCTTTTCCCAGGTATTTCCTGAGCTACAAATACACAACACAACTCAGGGCTTCCCCTGGACTTCTTCCTGTTTTATAACAGATAATATGCTGGTTATACTAACAGACCACAGGCCTTGTCATTACAATGTAAAGATATATTGTTTACTCATCCCTCTTAGGGAGCGGCTTAATGGCTCTCTGCTCAGTCAGTAGAAATGTTGGGCTTTACAAATAATGACAGGGTGATATTCTGTTAATCCCCATGTGGAAAGACATACTTTTTTCTTTCAGCAGGGCTTGAATCCAGGTCATCCAGATGAAGGATACAGTCTCTCCAGTCACTAGGTTGCAGGTTTCTACCCCTTTCTTGGGGACTTTTTCAAGACCCAGATAAAAAATTTCAAGACCTATTGCCCAGTAAAAAAAAAAAAAACCCAAACAAACATGCATATGCTCAGTCAGATCTCTGCCCTTCTGCCTTCCTCTGAGGCTGGGAGATCATGGAATTCAAAATTCAAGACCTTTCCACACCAATCTCTGAAAATGAGTGTTTTTTAAGACCCTTTCAAGTCTTGAATTTGAAATTTGATTTTCAAGTCTTTTAAGACGCCAAGAAACCCTGGGTTACTCTGCTGCCCCAAATATATTTCAGTGGCCCTCTACTTTTGCTTTTTAGACTCAAAATTTTTTATCCCATTTGCCAACTTTTTAATGGGTGAAATAATATACAGTAAGTCGAAATTACATACAATAAAGTCACGACAGATTCTGATGTATTACCGGATTTTTAAAAATGAGTTTTCTAACAACCACAGTGCAAATGTTGGATTACCCTTGCTTCACAAAGCCAAGAAATGCTGAAATGCTAAGTATGGCTAGCATTTTTCCCCCTGCTTCATAATCATTAGAATACCTCAACAAATGAAGCAATAGCATAATACAGAAATGGTTTAAAGATAAAATTGTCATAATTAGTATTAGATTTAACATTGCCACAGACCATCAGCGAGTGAGTTAAACCTGCTACACTGTTTCCACTTTGCATTGTGTTGTATCCAATTGACCTTATTCCCACAATGTCCATTTTGAACTTTGGTCACTCTTTGGCATTTGAACTAGTATTACTTCAACACATAAATGAGGGCTTCAGACAGTTATGAAGTTAGTTACCAATAAAAACAATGACTTCTTGAATTCAGCAGGCACTATGGCAGTATTATTGAAGGGTTGCTTGAATTAATTTGCTATAGCTGATGTGTCCCCCACTATCTTTCATCCGCCATCTTTGCAATGGCATAGAAAAGCCTTGACAACATCTCTCTGGCCAGCAACACACAAAGCAGGCATTACAAAGGCAAACATTATGCTAACTTTGGACACAATGCAACAGAGGGACCAAAGGGAGAGGAAAGGGGCAAAAGGCTAAGTGACGACAACCACACACACCGATTTGAACAAGCTGTCAGTGCCTCTTTAACAATGCACTGTTTTGTATTGTACTTGGCATTACGTATGCAAGGGCATGAAGAGGAAGTGTGTTTACAGAATAACTGGAAGGGAAAGGCAAATGTGTGGTGTGCCTTATCTGGACACAGTACAATGTCAAGGTACAGATACACTTTTCAATTCATTCCTGCTCCCCTTCCCTCCCTCCCTCCTTCTGCCCTGCTTTCTCTCCCTCGCTGCCTCCCACCTCTTCCATTGTAATGTTGAATTGGTGTCTAATTAAAGAGGAAGGCTTGAGAAACGGGGCCAGTTTGTGAAGAGGGAAAGAGAGGCTACTACATGGCCTCTGAAATTAACAGGCAACAGCACTCCAGCGTTCCTATTACCAGTCCTGAGGGAAAATACACTCTGAACCTAAACTGGGGATTCATGAATACAGGGCTGTTTGAGCAAGACAAAGCACAAAAGGGACGGATGGAGAGAACGAGAGGAAAGATGACAGGAGGGAGTGCAAAAAAGATGAGCGAGAGCCAAGTTGTCCATTACATGCTTTGCTGCAGCACTGGAATCCTGCACTGACTGACCTCTCCCCGGTCACTCACAGTCTTCTAGGCAGATAGCAGCTGTGCTGACACTGCTCCGTTTCACTTGTATGCGCACATTCAGCGTGTTAAACAGTCAGCCAAATTTCTCATTCCAGCATGCTTCTTGTAGGCCAGGGTGGGATACCCAAGATAGCCTACATTATGAAACTCTCAAAACCTCATTTTCCTCATGCTTGGTTTAAGCCTTCCTTCGCAGCATGCAGTGTGCTCTTGAGTAAAACTACAACATGAAGTCACATCCAGTCTGCCTCATCCAGCCTTTGTGCTTCAATCACATGTGCTTCAATCACAATAACAAAGCCTCACCTACAGTTTTGGATTCTAGACAGTAAAAACTAACAAGAGTGCCAAAGCCAAACCTGAGTCACTACGTTATTTCATATTATAAGTGACAAGTGTGGCAGTGAGTTTAGGTGGGACAGGTTTAAAGACTTGTTCTGACTCCACTGGTAAAAGCATAGCAGCAATACTGATGGATATGTTCTTTGTCCCATCACAAAAGACACTGGCCCTTAAGGCCATTTACTCATCAGATCCCATCTGTCCTGCAGGGTTATACTCATGACTATCCCCAAATGGGTCAGATGAGATTCCAAATACCAGAAAGGGCTGATATAGTAGGAAAACAAGCACACCTGAGGCAGTCAAGAGTAGGTGGGCCTGTTGATCAAGCAACACATCTCCCACCTCAGCATACCACCTCACCCTTCACCTCCCTACTTGCTCACTTGCTTTATTGTCATCTGTGATCCAAGCACTCAAGAGTTTGCCCGTGACTGATATCCAAACTGGAAGAGTCACTTCTCGTCTCAGGTTTCACAGACAGCCAGGTGAGAGGGTGGCTGGGGTGGAGGGCGGGGGATGGGGGTTTCTCTTGTGTTTGACAGTGACAGAGTGAGGATCCATTCCTCTTTCTCTCACTGCCTCCCTCCCTCCCTCTCTCCATTCAGGTAGCCTCTCTGTACAAGCTGTGCTTTCCCTACAGTCCCTTAGCAACCGATGCCATTCAGGCCGGCTTGCAAAAACAAGCAGCCCTATAACATTTCCACCAAGCAAAATACGGTGTTGACTTTGTAAGGCGCACTGCATTCTGAAATGTCACTGCCTTAAAGTGATAATCTACAGTTACTTTGGCGTGCTAATTGCTGTGGTATTTCTACGCTTGCCAGAGATCACTTGTCATTCAAACTGTGTTGCCAGAACTGTGACGTCTTTTTCCCTGGATTTTCTCCTGGTGAGGTGTGAGTTTTTGTAGGTGGCGCTCTCTGCTTTGTCTATTCAGCGATGGTGGTTATCACGCAAACTACCCAATTCTTCTTCTGTTTATTCCAAACAGACTGGAAGGCAAAATACGTCACTCAATATGTGCCGGAGGATTTTTCCTTTGGAAAAGAGCTACCACTCACCAAACTGCAAATGTGAGCTTTCATGAGCTGAATATAGGTTAATCTGCTCTGTTATAGCAACTGGAAGCATAGAGTAGAAAAATGGAAATGTATAGATATGAAACCCTCGGGATTCCAGCAGTTACCTGAGGACAGATTGTATCACAGCTAAGAGTTTCACCATGAAAATGTTTGCACACATTGCTCTTGTGCTTCACTGTAGCATGCCATGTCAGGCGTGACATTACATAATATTCATTGCAGCAGCAGCTATACTCAAGACTGCCTGGAAAGTATTTAAAAACAGGAAACTACAAGCAAATGGCCAAGATTTGAAGGGGAACTGGGCTGGTGTTGCAGTGCGTTGCTGAAGCTAAGTGAGAAGATGAAGCTTCTGTGAAGCCTTAAGTTGATGCAGAAAGAGAGACCTCAGCCTGTGTTGTCGTACATCACGAGTGCCTGCTGTAGTTATTCTTAAAAGGAGAATGTTGGTGTCATTTACAGCTACAGCTCATTTACTTCTGTCTATGTATGGTTTATATTGACCCCAGTTCTTTTGCAATGCACGATCTATGTAATTAGTTTTTAATATTTACCTGTTTTTTGTGAATTTTAGAACTTTACAGTGTCAGACCTAGCTTGAAATTAATTTCTGCTAACAAACACATCCAAAATAAGAAGACATGTAAGTTACAATAAATGCGACATGCTTCTGAGGGATGATTTCTTGGCAGACAGTTCCATTTCTTCCTGTTGGTGTCAGCTGATTGACAGGAGGCAGAGTGTAACATAATGAAGCGCTGATATAAAAACATTCAACTTGGCACAATGCAATAAGGATATATGAAATCAAGGCTTCACGTTTACTGTGATGGATTACCTTGCTCTGTGGAAGTTGTTTGTCATATCGTACAAGAAGGATTGAGCAGCAGCAGGTGGCTGAAAATGGGAAAATGAGCCCTGACATCTTCAACTATGCTGATTGTGGGAAGATGAATGGAAGGGAGAGGAGAACCTGGATCACTGGTACAAACTTTAAAAACACCAGCATTGTGCCTGTAAGGCGATTCTCTGTAAACTACAAGTTTATTAAATATCCTGCGTAAGGCGTGAAGGCCATATCGTTAAACTAGAGGAGACAGGAAAAAAAGAAGAGTTATAGCAATGCATTATGTCACTGTCAGTGATGTAAGCCAATGAGCATGCGAGTATTTGTACTATCTGTACCAACAGCAACAGTCTCTTCTCAGGCTAAATTCTCATAGTTCTTCAGTGTCAGGCACAGTTTCTACTCGCAGGCTTAAAACCTCTGGATGACAAGGAGAGTGGATTGTACCTACATCAGCCTTTCGTCATCATCGACTCAAACAAATAAGTGCATTTTTGGTCGAGGCGGCGTATCTCAGCTGTCACGCTGGCACAAACAAACAAACACGTATGACTTAACGAGAATGGATTGTCTGTAAGAGCAGGGCGATGAAAAGAATTCTGTAAGTAAGGCTGTCGGTGGACTGCCTCCAAGCTCAGAGTCAAAACAACAACAACATGCTGTCTGTCAGTCAGTCAGTCAGTCAGTAAGACCGGGGAGCAGATTGAGCCAACTGGTGGTATGAGGAGGCGTGGTTACAGCTGCACAAACTGAACTGTCACCACTGCAGCAACACAGATTCCACAGAGGAAGATTTTCTCATGAGCAACATGCGCTGCTCGATTCAAATATGTAAGAGAACACAGCACAAATTCAAGAGCCTGGCCTCATGTCGCAGTGAATGCTGGTTTGTGTGTGTGTTTGTGTGTGTGACATTTGAACACTACACTGACAGGTAACCTTTGATCTGTATTCAGAGATCAGATCATAAAAAAAACACTTCCCACTCCTGTTGTTGTTCAGCATGGGAAGTAATGGAAAGGTTCATCACAGAGGTTAAATAAAGGACAATTGCTCGACTCAGTTCATTTACAACATGTCTACTTTTCAACAGGCTTAGCTGTAATGGCCATAATGAGTAACCTTGAAACAATTATGTGGGCTACACACTGCAAATGGTAAGTGGTTGAAGAGAAGCTGTAGGCATCGTTGCAAAAAAAAAAAGAGCAGAAAAAACTCATTTCAGGGTTCACGAATTCAGATGGACAGCAAATTAATGGACTTTTCAATTACTTTAAAAGTCTTGTTTGATGAAATTTGAGTGCTTAAGATTGGTTTGTGAGACATGTCACTGGTCAAGACTTGATGCCTCATTTTTTACTCATGATCTTACACATGAAGTTTTGGGTTTTAGATGGAGAGAGGCCCACAGAGCTGAGGTGCATTGATTAATTTATGGGCTATATTTTGGATTTTTTTAAAAATTCAAGTTCTTTCAAGGCCAGCTACTGATTTTCCAAAACTTTTAAGCCTCATTTGATTCCTCTATCAAGAATCTTTAAGACCTTTGGGAACCCTCCCATTTGTTCATTCAAGGCAAAACACTGTGACATAACCCCAGACGGCTCCAGGCCTGTCCTTCTGTCTGCAGCAACGGGACCAGTTGGGTGAAAGCACACCACCCACTCAGAATTTAAAAAAAAAAAAAAAAAAAAAAAAAGTAGAACTCTTCACCTTTTTTTTCTGACAGCGCATCTGCCGTCTCACCATTCAGAGTAGGAGGTTGAATACCACAAATAGCAGCTTGAGGAAAATCAGCAATGCGCAGTGACGTGGTAAATGAAATACAGTTGGGGAGTTGTAAGGCTGTGGGGGAGGGAGGGACGCTGATTCACAAGCACGGAGCTTTCGGAGATACACTCTTCTCATCACGTCCAATTGGCTGACACGCCCTCCGCTGCAAATCCCACTGGCTTAGCTTTCATCTCGCCCTCACAGAAACAAAGCAATCATTTACCTCAGTGCGGGCTCAACAATGACTCCTCCAGAATTACTGCTCTAACTGTGAGCCAAACTCAGCACATGCTCACACACGTACTATGGTTCAACCTTTATGGGTTTCTGAATGGCTGTTACTTTAAGACTGAAGTCACAGATAGACAATATTCAGTATCCTCAATATTTTTAAATATAACTATTTTCATGTGTAGATATATGTGTATTAGGAATGTTATTCTTTCAGGGTGGGAAAGGCTCTGAAACAGCATTTAGACCTTAATGAGACAATAAAACTTGGGTTAGCAGCTCTTTAAAGGAATAATGCAATGTTTTGGGCAAAATACCCTTTTTATGACTTACCCAGACTGAGACGAAATGTTCAGTACTTTTTCCACCTCTTTACATCCACTGCTTAGATTTCTATGGGTAGCATTTCATGTTAGCTTAGCATAAAGACTGCTAGACACATGTATCCTTCCATCTGTGTTCAACAATTATAGTTCCTACCATCTAACTTCTCCTAAAACAACTTTTTTTTAATTCAAAGATGTGTATTTCAAATGTACATGATACACTGTGTAAGTAATACATCTTCGGAGTTGCTTCCACTTTGGCGGAGCTAGGCTAATGACTCCTGCAGACTTCAAGTCCTTATACTAAGCTAACATGAAATGCTATCCGTAAGAACCAAACCAGTGTACATACAGAGGTAAAAATGGTATCCAACATCTTGTCTCAGTATTCCTTTATGTATGTAAAATTGCATTGAAGTGGGGACCCTTTACACTCAACTGACAAAAAATGCAGAATAAGCACAAAATCTGGTGGTTGAGCATACCTGGTTGTCGTCATTGTCTGACAAAAAGGAAAGATGTGCGATAGGCAGGAAATTTAATGGCTACTTGATTCTCATTGTTGGCCACTGAAATTACATGCTTATTCCATGTTTTTGTCAGTTGAGTTTCAATGGCCCTCACTTGAATCAAACCTCAATTTGTGACCCAATTCACCTATTCAGTGGTAAAGAAACTCTGGAACACATTCAACCGTTAAATAAATAATCAAAAAAACATTATGGAGTAATTAAATGAAGAATTAAAATGGTCAAAATTTCAGTGCATGTTTTTCAGACTGCTTTTATATAGCTGTGGTCAGGAAGAAACCTCCATCTCATCAGCAGGGGAC
>OMKZ01034861.1:0-10792 GCA_900302535.1 Neoniphon sammara | reverse complement strand
TCATGTCTACTTAATGACAGTGGTGATCTGATTTTGTGTTAGACAAGTGGTGTCCAAAAACTTTGATGTTCTGGACCCCCGAGTTGACTTTAATTACACTGCAGAACCCCATTTGAAGAGATTTTTCCCCCCAGGGACCCTGGCATAAAGATATTTTGTGTTATTACATTATTTAGATGTCTTGAACACAGACAAATAGATTGAAAGCGGTTAGATTATGTGTGCTCCATGTGGAGGAAAATTCCAATGAAAATATCTGCTCTATAGTGTCAAGCCAACAACTTATGACAAGTCACAGACACTCATAAAATGACAGATGTAATATTATCAACATTGTCAGCTGAGTGGAAAAGGTAGACTACTATTGCGTTTGAGGGATGCATACTGTGGCAGCAAAGAAAAGGTTATTTCCCCCTTGAAAAGTTGCCATCATTCTTCACTATGCAAAACGAGGAACTACTTGAGTAGGGTTTTCCCCACCACTATATTCTTGTTGCATGTGCTCTTATCTGTACAAACTGGGCTTCCCAATCAATTCCCAATCAATTCATTTCATCTTTTCATCAATTCATCATTTGATCTCGTAAGTGTGTTAATAAACAATGAGATCACTCCCAGTCTATCTCGCGGTATTCACATCGTCTGTTCTTGCATTAATAAAAGACTCATTATTCACAGTTCCGGGGACAACGGTTCACTGTTTATAGGTCAAGCGACTGAAAACTGGAAGATTTACAGTTTGAAAGACGTGACTTCACTGCGCATGATTTGGCCCTGCATGCTTGCCATACTTTCACATGACTCTTTCTGCTTGTGACTCGCATTCCTCCTCAGGAAGGATTCGCCCTGTCAAAGGTGGACTCAGTCTCATTTGCACGCCTCATTTTAACTTAAACAACAATCTCGCATACGCGGGCAGTTCATATAGACATTGCCTGAAACCATCACGCATTGCTGCCATGATGACGTATTCGGGTCGTCATTTCTGCACAACTTGCTGATAGTTTGCTGGCTGGATGGGGGAAGTTTAGACATCTGACTCGGATTTGCAGCCGAAATCGTCGGTGCTGCTTTCTGACATGGTTTGAAAAGGCACGGATTAAAGATAACTAATGACTGAGGAAGATATTCTACCAGAAAAAAGACTGGATTTTTCTTACCTCCGTGTCAGCGATGGCCGAGAGTGTTATGCCAGACTCAAGGAGGTGAGATCAGCTGAGATCCTGGTTTAGTCTGAAAGCTACAATATTAAAACAACTACTCTGCTGCTGTCCGCACTTGTTTCTGTCGTTGTTTGTAACTTTGCAGTCATCTGTGGTGTCTGTAATCTCTGTAATGTCTGTCCTGTGCCACACAGTTGAGATCGCACCCGTTATTATAGAGTCTAGATTCAAAACAGTGTTTCTGCAGCAGGGCAATACATGTGTGCAGGTCTTGGGGATGCAAATGCACTCCTCTGCCTCGTGTATGATTGCAGATATCCTCTTTTAGCCGCGACCTGTGCACTTACACAATATTGTTTTCTACATCTTACAGGTGTAATTATTTCTTCCTGTATGATGGATCCAAGGTCAAGGGAGAGGGTGACCCTACAAGGGACGGCATCTGCTACTTCTATCCTGAAGAGGTTTGACTCATATAGTTTCACTTTGGCATCATCATCATCATCATCATCATCATCACTTATTTCATTCACAACTGGTGTAAAAACACACAACACAATCATATAAAACATATACACGAAACATGTGAATCTGGGACACCCTGATAAGCTATCAAAAGCTTGAATATAGGGTCCCATACATAAAAGTGTTAGATTAGTGACATTTTTTAAAAAAGTTTAAAAGTGTTTAGTCAAATAAAATTTGTTTTGTGTGTACTGGCATCATATTTGAAGTCACTTTTCCAGGCAGGGGCGTTGTTTTTTCCAGTTTCATTCTAGTTGTATTTACCTCTTTTATTATTCCATCACGCTGTTGCCAGTTCGTGTCTGGTTATTGTTATGATTCACCCTTTTCTTCCTCCTGGCTTCATTTACTGTTGCTTTATGGCCCATAAGGCAGACTTTAGCCCTGTAACTGGATTTGGGGAAGTCCTCCAGGAACAAAGTTGATCATTATTGTTCTAACATGTGTATGTATTTCCTGTAGACTCCTATAGATAAGCAGGAGCTGCTGTGTGGCCAGCTTGCTGGAGTGGGCCGCTGTGTCTCCGAGCTTTCCTCCTCCCCTGTGCGAATCCTCAGGCTACGCCGCAGCAAGTTTGCCATCTGCATGAAAGATGACTTCTTTTGGGTGAGCGAGCCCATGGGTGAACCAGCACCAACTCCTCAAACCATGTCTGACTTTGTTTTGTCCCCAGAGCGAGTCTTTACCAGTTGGAGATGTATGTTTTTTTGTGTGTGTGTTCTTCTCAGGCTCTGGGCTGCTCAGTGGACGTCCCCACCGTCAGTGTCTGTGAACTCCTGGACCAGCTAATAAATCTCTTCTGCTTCTACAATGGCTCCGTCCGCCAGAGCTACCAGGTGCAGCCTTCATTTGTCACAGCAATCCCATAGGTGTCTTTTTTTATGTAACCCTTATTTAGCCAGGTTAGTCCTGCTGAGATTAAGAATCGCTTTTTCAAGACGAGCCTGGACTAGAAGTCAGCATCAAGGCAAAAATGAAAAAAAGTACATAGACACTGCAAAATTACACACAAAAACAAAGTAAATTTTGCTCCAAAAGGCAATAGTCCTATGTCAAACCATCAGGTTCATGGGATATAATGATAATCTGAATTGTGTGTTTTTATGTCAATTTCGAAAGACAGGAATGTGTGTAATTTCGTTTGAACATTGTCTTCTGCTGTAGCTTAACAGTCGGGAGACTCTGGCGGTGCAGTGGGCCCAGTACCTCTCACACCTCCAGACAGGATCTACAGAGCTTCACAGTATCTTCAGCTGCTTGAGGACCATCGACCCAACTAATGTATGTAAACATTGTCAGAATTATCTCTCTGACCAGCATCGTGCTGCGGCAAAAAACATGTTCTCAGACAGGTTAGGGCTATGTCAGTATGTACTGTGTTTATGTGTAAGTTGTCAATATGTCTCCACAAAGCCATTAAGATAAGTTCTTGATACTTAATTGTACTTGGTGAACAAACTGGTTTTGACTCTGTTGATAAGAGAGGGAAATTAATACAAGACACTTAACAAATGCCAGTAAAGTTTGGATATTGCTGGCGAATCTCTCAAATCTGTTGGCCACTTGTAGTCTCATTGCAGAACTGTTAAACTTATTTTTTTCAGTTTGTTTGTTTCTAGTTGATAATAAATTCGTTATTATAAATTTAATTGTCCTCAGATTGACCCACTTCTCCTACTGAAGGCTGCCCTCATTCTTCAGGCCTGCCAGCGCTGCCCTCTAGTGTTAGCTGGCTGTATTCTCTTCCGTGGAAGGTAAGCTGCCATTTTGCCCCCCCCCCCGAGTGTTTGAAACTTGTTCTGAAACCAGACTTTTCTCTGTTCCGCAGAGTTGTAAGCACACAGATGCCACCACATCTCACAGTGAAGGTCATGGTTCATGAGAATGAAACATACAGCAAGGTATGACATGTCATTTAGACAAGGATTCACCATCTTTCTCAAGTCAGTGACCCCCAAACATATAAACATCAGGTCACAAATGCCTGTTTGATAGAATTTTGTTTCTGGTTGCTCGTCTCAGAGGATTTTGTTGGTAAAAATTCAGGGGTGCTCCTCACTGTTATGTGTGCAACAATAATAAATACAGTTATAAATGAATCAAAGACAATCATTCTTATACATCCTTTTGTGCTAGCCTTTAGTGAACAAAATAACAGCAACATTAATAGAACTATTTTTTTTATTGTGGAGAACTACTCAGGATCCTTTCAAGGACCCAGACACCAATTTGGGAACTCAAAATTTCAGAAATTTTGATGATGTCAAGTTACTAGAAAGATATTTACCTTCTTTAAAGGCATTCACACAAAATATTTCTGTAGTTCTTATCAGAAAATGTTCATCCAGTATTAAAAGGTTAAATGATAAGCAGTTTTTGAAAATGTTGATTCAGGACCAGAGGCCCAACGGACTGAGCTCCTCCAGCTCCTCAGGCAGCGCTGTGAGCTCCACCACTGTGTTCCTGACCACGTCTGAGCTGCACCACCTGCAGTCCTGCCCCGTCGACAGAGAATTCAGGCAAGACGGCTCTCACATGTGATAAAGTCAATAGCTTTGACGCATGAAAGATCTAACACTGCTGAATTAACTTTTCCAAAAACAATAAATGGCTCTGGCTCATTCACAAAACCATTGACTGCTCCCTTAGACTGAGCTAAGGGAGCTAAGGCCAGGCTTTTGTTGTTGTGGTGGTCATTATTACTAGTATTTTTTTTTTTTTTATATATAAAACATGCTCTATGTTTGCGAATTATCTCAGATTTTTGCCTATTTATCACCATGTTTGTATTAGTTAGAAACATGGTGATAAATAACTAATACAACATATTAAAGGACAATCCAGCCTAAAACGCATTAACACTGTTTAAAAAAACAAGGATTGCTGAGTTTTCGGTGTTAGGATGGTTGTTTAGGTTGTTAGGATGTTGTATTTTTGTTGTTATTCCACACCTGACGAGCCAAAAGTGAATCCAGTTATTCTCAGCACAGTCGACATACTTCAGTGTCGACTCAGTGAATTGCAGCAATGTTAAACAAACATACAGGGAGAAATTCAGCATAGAGGATGGAGAGCAAACTTCTTTGTCCCACTAAGCTCCACTGCAGCTGCTCTCTATGTGCATCACATTCAGTGTTTGCTCAAAGGAAAAAGGGAATTACACCCTGAACAACAAAACAGTGCCAGAAATGCAATGTATTTCATTCCCTGTTTTAACACAGTGATAATGTGTTTTAGGGTGGAATGTTCCTTTAAATGCTTTAACAATGCATGCTTGACCCATTAAATTTTTTTTTTTTTTTTTTCTCACATGAGGAACTCCTAACACAGCCGGCTTCCTGAGCCTGTTTCCCAAAATTGGCTCTTATTCAGACGTTATGCCTAAAGAGGAAGCTTCTCCAACATTTCCGGAAACGTCTGAGTGTCTTATACTTTAACTTTTTCTTCCCTCCAGGTCCCATTCTACCCCAAACAAAGACAGCTGTCCAAAGAAGACCCGTCTGTCAAGAACATTATCTGACACTCCCTCCAGTGAATCAGAGCCATCTGAGCTAGATTCCTCCCAGTCTCCCTTTTCACCCCAGAAGGGTTCCTTCAGCCCTGTCCTGTCAGGATCAGATAACTCTGTGTTCAGCCCGAGTCTGTCGCAGAGCGCTGCTGGTCCACTCGACCCCTCGCTACACTCCCCCGAGGCTCCTTTCCCAAATGGTAAAATCTCCCACGGAGTCGAGGAGGAAGCGCTGCAAGAGTCATATTATCACAGCTTTCATAGCAATGGCAATGGAAGCAGCCGGATACATATTGAAGGGGACAGCTCAGCGCTCGAGGAAATGTCTCATCTGAACGGACAGGGGGGAGATGGTGCCGCAGCAGACAGAGAGGAGCCTGGAGCTTGCGGGGCGATGCTGTTTGACTACAGAGGAGCTGAGCCTGGGAATCGAGGTGCACATGAAGATAAGACTGGTAACATGAGAACAGGAGACCTGCCGGCTGAGAGGGACGAGCTCCCTCCCTGCTCCTCGCTCTCTGACAGCCCGGCAGAGAGTCCCCTGGTCCCCATGACGCTGTACCAGCACCGGGTGAAAGGCTTGGTGCTCGCCCTGCTGGTGGAGCCGCACTTCCAGAACGACACGGCTGCCAGGGAGGAAGTGGTGAGGAAATAAATGCACCCCTGTAATAACTGCGAAGGGATTTCATGTCATCTTGTGATCATGAAAAATTCGAGATAAAAGAAGGGCTTGCAAGTTTTTGAAGTTGGTCAGGTGGTCTTGAAGATGCTTACTTAAACTCCACACAAATTTTTATGTGGTATTAAAGCAAAACTGGACTTTGGTAGACTGTTGGGTTGTATAGTTCCCTGGGTGTGATCTGAGTCCGCATGGTGGTAAAATATCCTCATTAGTTGCTCTGTGCTCCCCTGTGCTGCGAATCCAGAATACTGTATTTGTATCTCTCCATTCACTTTGCAGTGTGGCAAAACTGCTCCCAAAATAACAGTTACAGCACATAAACAAATGAAAACAAAGGGGATTATGCTAATATAAAAAGCAACAAGTTGTGGTACCCATTTTTTGAGGAAATTAAATGCCCCTTTACTTTCCAATTTGAATTGGAAAGTAGATCCAGCAGGTAAATTTACACATTGTAATCTTGTGCCATGAAAAACACCCTGATAGTACTTTCACAAATAATTTTAATTACAAAAAATGGGTATTGGGACTTATTGTTTTTTGTAGTGGTATAATCCTTTTTCTTGGCGTTGGTTTATGTGCTGTAACTGTTTGGCAGCTGTCTTGCCGTGCTGTGGAAGTGAATGGAGAGATACAAATACAGTATTCTGGATTAGCAGCCCAGAAGAGCATGGAGCAACTAATGAGGATATTTCACTGCCATGTGGACTCTTAACACATCTGGGGAACTATACAACCCAACAATATACCAAAGTTCAATTTTGCTTTGAGTTGCAGTGCAGATCACATGGTGATGTTCAGAGCTCTGGATTGCGGGAAATTCCAGTTTTCTGACCCCCAGTGCCGTGTTAACTCTTTCAGTGCACATGTGCAGTTGTAAAAGTAGTGGACAGTGACATTACTTTGTCGCCTCAATAAGATAATGCAGGAAAAAATGATACAATTCACGTCCATCTCTACACCCCACCAACTTTGTCTTATTGATTCAAAAGCTAAGGCTTTGGCTGCATGCAGAAACATAACATAAGCGTTAACCATTCAGGCATAAACTCAAGTCCTCCACATTTAAAAGTACGAGTGCAGTAATTTGCCATTGTAATGGTAATATATGGTTTTGTCAGCCAATCTGCTCTCCCTTTGTGGTTTGTATCCAGTATCACAGCAGCCTAGCATCACTGAATGGGCTGGAGGCCCATCTGAGGACCATCACTCCAGGGGCCCCGGGCCCTCAGGGACCCTACACCTTTGCCCACTTTGACTGTCTTCAAAACACACTAACAAGTAAGTCCTCCCCAAACCCAAACACTCTCAGATATTGCTCTTCATTCACTCTATTCACTCTGATTCTCCCTGTATTTGTCTTTTGTGTGACTCTCTTCTCTGCATCTTTTTTCTCATTTCTGATGTCTCTTTCAGTTTCCCAATGTTCACTTTTCTGCTAGAGTGAGTATGAGCTCTGTGCCGCACTAACTCCTCCTGGGGAATGGGGATTTTGTGTGATTAAACTACTTTAGATAGTTTATATTTGTCTTTGCATGACCTAGTTTATAACTGGCAGGACTGTGATCACCGCTCCTTTGTGCGGCATGCATGCCTGTCCAGGTTAATGTGGTATTGCTGTTGCTATTGAGTCTGTTGTTACTGTGTGTCTCCCTGCAGCCAACCTGTCTGGGCGACCAGGGGGAGCCCAGGAGCGCTCCTTTGTGAGAGCCACATCACTTCTTCACTCGCATTTCTGTAACACTGAAACTCTGCAGGAGGCTATTATCAGGTCGGTATGGCAGTGACGTGGCGGTGGAGATGCGGGGGGAGGTCGGGGTCTCTTGCCTTTCATAGCAAGTAGAAATCGGGGGTAGGGGGCATTTGTGTTGTCATGGTGTATCTGTCAGTTCATAGTGTCTGACTGTTGAAATCATGAAATCATTATCCACTGTTTTTCACTGGCTCTCACTAATTTACCTAACATTTCTCAGCTATATGTGATTAGACTATGAACATTGCTTGTAATGTTGGTTTATTCTGGAATGCAGCTGCAGGAAGAGCATAAGCTGAATGCCTACAATGTAAATGTGTGTGACGTTTTGAACGCAGGAATGCCGGTGCTGCTGTATATGGGACCCGCAACGTGGCACAGGAGACTTACTTCCTGCAGCACGGGGGCAACATGAGGAACTCTGGTATCCCCAACCACCAGGACAGCGCTTTCTCCCTGCCCAGCAAGGCCCGACACAGACTGCTGAAACACGGGGTCAACCTGCTCTGACGCTGCAGCAGGCCAAGGCTCTGCTCTCTGTGGCGACAGGAGCAGAAATGCCGTATTTAGCTGAAATGCTAACGAAGACTCAATGCAGTCCTTTTTTCATGTTTGTGATTAAGCGTGCAAAGTCAGCAGAGAAGATTTGAGGAAAGCTATGATTAAAAGCTTACTCAGTGTTTTGTAACATCCTTGGTATGCTGCACACATTTTGCAACCTTGGTCACTTCAGTTCAAATACTTTTACTTCAGTCAAGCCCTTAAAACACTGAATGTATTTATTTCTCTTATTTCTGTTTATTCATTCAAAGAAAATGGAAAATGAACGTAAAAGAAAATTCAGTCCTCATATATTTTATCTTTGCATAGAAAATGTGTTTTTTCTTTAGATGCACATAATACAAAACTCATGGGTAATTACAAACACCCTTGGATAAAAGTGCATTTATTAGTCTATTTATTTCTAATCAGTTATTTGGAAGTGATGTTATTTAAATGTTGATCCGTTAGATCCACTCTAGTTGTTTTCCTTGTGAATGTTATTTTCCAAAAAATTATCATTAGTTTATTGTTTTCTGAGTACATGCTCACTATATTTTGTATCAATACTGGAAAAATAAATGAATACATAATCCTCTCTGTGGTGAGCGGCATGTAAGCTACTTTTGTGAATGCTTGTTTTAAACCGCAGGGGCCACACAGCCTTATTAGGGCCATCAGCGGCCTGCATGTGACCCTGCATCTGCCCTCATTGTTTCCCACTGTAGGCTTAATTGCATTGTTTCAGAAGGTTTAAAATGGGATGCATGCGAACGTGTAATATGTGAGTGCATGCGCCTACAACGTTACCAGCCATGCTCTATCCGAATATTTCTCTGCTATACATCTTGCAAACAATTGCTCGTTCTTGATCATCCAAATATAGTGTAATTAGAGTCATTAGCTAAGTAGCTGAATTTGAATGGTTGGGGTCGGCGCTCTTGGGGCGCCTCATTATGCAAGTGCATTAAAAGAAACCAATGGGGGGCAAATGGGTGGTGAGGAGCACGAACAAAAAGAGGGGCAGGGACAGTGAGGAGGGCCAGAATTCAAATTCTAAGTGGCAAAATGTCCCCATTGTCATTAGAGGTATATAGGCCAAGCGAGGGGGTAAACTGAACCCCTCGGCGCATGGAGAGCTGGCACTAAAGAAAAGCTGCCACTTGTCCACCAGAGAAGCTCTCCAGACGCAGAAAGATCGCCATGGCCTCCTCGCACTGCCAGTGGATTGTTTTTATCTTTCTCTCGGTGGTGACAAATGACACAGGAGTCTTTGGCCGCGCGATGGACACGCAGGGATTTCTCTCTCAGTCACTCACTATCGGAGATGAACCGTACAGGCCGTCTTTACGCATGGACGCGTTGAGGCGGTGGAGGCGAGGGATTACGGAGGCGCATCGGGAGCGGTGCGCGGAGCTGGCGGCTCCATGGATGGAGACCACCCAACCTCTTCAGGATAACGCAACGATGCTCCGGCTCCGTGTCCGGCCCCTTTCCCCGGGACGCTCCCAGGGCATCATTTTCCCCGGAAAGGCCCTTTTCAGCTTCGTCCGGCGGGTTTATCACTGCTGTCAAGAGGGACTCCACTGCGGGAGCGTCAAAGGAATTCAAGGGCGCTTGAGTGGAGGTAAAAGAATCTGGAGCCAGTTTATCACTTCAAGTTGTAGAAAAGAGATTGAGTATCAAACTATTGAAGCAGCTCAGTGTGTTGTAAAGGGTCACAGGAGTCTCCCTGCAAACTGGAGACTATTTCATTATATTCACCAGAAATGACCCTGCTTTGCCATATAAGAATAATTACTCTATAGAAGCCAGTCTCTCCAGTCGCCACAATCCCAATAGTACACAGCAGTAAATCCACCACAGGACAGCCAGTGCGGAACAATTCTCTAATTGCTGTTGCACTCGAACACACAATTCCGGTTAATTCAATTTTAAGTTAATTGGGTTATTGACCCTGCAAATATAGCCGTTGGGAATGCTGTCAAGTCTCTATTTTTGCTAGTCCCATAATGGAATCATCACCAAAACTTAATCAGGCCTAAAGTTTATGGCCTATCTGTGGCTATTAATTTAATTTTATTTAATTTTATTTAATTTTTTAGATTTCCTGTTTCATAACAGATTCCTTAGCGTAGACAACAACTACAATCTTGGGTCTCAGGGTGAAATTGGAGGTGTATTTAGGGTCTTTGACTTGAAAACACTGGACAGCCCGTGACATTAGCCTATAATGGGATTCTCATGGTTGCACACTCTCCCCTGTAGATACAGATGTGGAGTTTCTCCTCACCCGGGATGTTTTATCTGCGACTGTTACAAGAGCTGAGCTTCGCCTCCAACTTTTCAACCCTCAGCGCCTGGACGTCCGGCCCGTGCTTCCGTCCATGGCGAAGCGCAGCCTTCCTACACGGTAACACCTCTTGCCCTCCCTCTATCATCATGTCTTAGTCGTTTTTATACAAATGTTAGTCTCTCTGAAAGTCTGTTTGTCATCCAGTCACCTCCCCCCCTTCGTCCTCCAGGTACAGTTGGTGGTCCCGGGGTGACACGGCGGAGCTGAGAGTGGATCTGCTGTTCCTCTTCCGGGGCCTGCAGGGGGCGGCAGGTGGGGCCGGAGG
>OMKZ01034854.1:0-10330 GCA_900302535.1 Neoniphon sammara | reverse complement strand
GGAGTGAGGAACGGGGCTCAGCACGGCGCGCCTCAGACCAAGAGGGCCTACCCTGCGCGGCCTCACCTCTCCGGGAGGAAGATGTCGCTGCAGGAGAGAGGAACTTACTCAGGCTCAGGAGGCTACACCCACATTTCACCCCGTGTGGCTCGCAGGCCCACTGTGGAGTCCAAGCGTGTTTCCATATCAGACTCTCAGGTGAGGCTTATATTCAATATTATAGTAAGAGCAGTGACTGTAGTGTGTGTGGGGGTGTTTAAAGGACCATATTGACCCTATTTTGACTTCTTGTCAACAGCCCTGATCGTATCTAACCATCACAAATATCGGTTGTGTGAGTGTGTACAGAATATGCTTTGGCAGCTCAGAGGTGAAGGCTAACTTACCCCAATTCACTCCAGTTCATCTTATATACAATTAAATAAAGTGAGAAACCACTCTGTGAAAGTTGAAAGCTGCTACACAGAAGTATTTCAATCTTTTGAATACATAGCTGCAAATGTATTCAGTGTTCAAAGCTTGAAGAGATTTTTGGCTCCACTTGTTGTTAACTCTGAGAGCTCCAGTGGGATGGAAGTGGACCAGCTGAAGCTAGCTGCTTAGTTTAGATGTGCACCGGGCTGAATAGCAGGCGCTCACTCTGTTTCTAGTTTACATGTAAGGAATGTGTTTCCTTGTTCTGTGGTGCAATTTTCAGCCAATCGTTGACTTCAATTATACTTGAGTTCTGCCCACTGAGCTGTCAATCACCACCACAAAGCTGAAGAAAGCGACTGAGCAGAATTTTAATGTGCCTGGAAAAGTAGTTCCTTTCAAGGGTGCAAATTTTAATGGATTTACAGTAAATTTAGAAAAAAAAATACATGCCGGCCAAGTTACTCAAAATGGAATTACCCATTAGTAACAACTTTAAAGTTTCATAGAGCAGTTTTTCCACATTTTGTGATCATAGATGGGAGTTTATTGGCGTAAGTTGGCCTTGACTTCTAAATTACCAACGCAGGTTCTGTACATACTTATGCAGCTGATAGTCATGACAGACAAACGATCATGACGGTTGACACAAAGTCAAAATAAGACCAGTATGGCCCTTGCTGTTTTAAACACCGGGCGCCCAGTAAGTCTTTCCTGGGAACATTCCTCTGGTGCACATGAGGTGATGTGTTTTCTGTTTCTGGCAGCGGTGACGGGCTGCAGCAGGTTTGTTTGGATTAAACAGAAGAAGAGCCGGGCAGCTAGCATGAGCAGCGACCGTCACCGTGACAAAAGTAAAGAGCACCACCTAGAGAAAGTCAGACTACATCAGTACAGAAATACCCAGAGAACAAGATGCTGCAGCACCATGCACGCTGTTTGATTGACAGGTGACCTCTGGGCAAAACACCACAGCGACGAGCACTTAGCACCTAAGATACTGGCAAACTCCGACAGTATAAATCTCACACATTACCTCTTTAAAATGTCCTCTAGTCCTAAAATGTCTTCTTTGTCTAACTTATGTAATGTGTTAGAGCCACACAAGAGAAGATCGACCCACATCCCCCTCATCCCTGATCACCGCACACACACACACACACGCACATGCACCATTTCTGCACACACACCACTTGAAATCTGATTTAGAATAGCTGACATGAATTTCTGCAGTTGGTGTGACAGGTGGTGCCATAGCGTGGAGTGAAACACAAACTGAGAGATAGCAGCTCCACTGTGCCTATTAAAGCAGAAAATAATAAATAGAAGAAGCCGATTTGGTTGAATTATAATGTCAACTAAACAAATAGGGACTAAGGAAAAGGCATACGAGGACGGTGAAGAACATGAGACGAAAAGTAAGAAGCTGTGTACAGTAATCATCACTTGGCACACACGCACAAGCATTTTCTGCACATTTGAATGTCTCTCTCTGCGATGTGCCTCTGTATCAGTGGAGCTGAGTATAGGTTACGCTTTGTAATAGTAGCTCCTGACGGGGCCGCGCGGTGCCGGCAGGTGTGTGTAAACATAAAGGCACCACATGGTGTTGTGTTCTGGTCGAGGGAGCTTCGCCGAGCAGCTTTCTGACTATTTCATCACACACACATTAAATGCCGTCTGCCTGCTTAGTGTGCCTGGACACATTGTGATGGATGCAGTCGGAAGTAGTCAATGAATTGAATCTCTCAGTGCATTTGTGTATGTCTGCATATGTATTTCTGTGCCCTAATGTGTGCATGTCTGTGTGTTTGAGTGATAATTAATCTATAAGAGTGTCATATATCCAATACTGTCTATGTCAGATGCCCCTGACATGGAATACATGGTGCGATTTGCCTTGTTATAGTCGACGCGAAAATGATTATTGTGTTCGGTAAGTGTCTTGCTAAATTCAGCTTGGAGTGTGTTCAGTTTCTGCACATGTCCTGCTGTCCGTTTGCAAAGTTTTCACGTTGCGTTTTACATTTTGCAGTGTGTAGTTTCACAACCAAGTGTCACAGCCATCTCTCATTCACAAGCCGGGTGAAATGTTTTTCTTTTCTGGCTGTCACACTGGAAACGTCCTCACGTGTTTTGTAGAATCGGTGCGAAATTTTGAATTGCCTTGCCAGCGTGCTTCAGTGTGAATTTAACAGTCTCAGAGCAAATGAGGCTCCCTGGCATTTCTTTACGCTCATTAAAGAAGTACCCAGTGTTGAAAAAAAAATTGTGGAAATTTGTCTCACCACATGAAAAACAAGACAAGACAATGCAAACTTTACAATACAGACATTAAAAACAGTAAAAACAATTACAACCCACATTGCATGTGTGGCCTTGGCTCTCCCACCTCAACAAAATTACAAAAGCATTTTCATAAGTTAATAATTGGAATTCTATAAGTGATGGATGAGACTGATCAGTAATACACACATTAGTATACATAGTACCATTTACAACTGTCTGAGGTTTAGCTGTGATTTTTTTTTTTTGAAGCTATGTTTACTACAAATGAAAATATTTCATGCCAAATTACCACAAGGACATGCATGCATTAACTAAAAATCAGTGAGTGGAACTAAAAAACAGTCAAAAAACAGTGCAATTTCTGAAAACAAGACTACTGTTCACACACGTGCCCAGGTAACTAAAGTCGTCACCAGTCTTAACTTTTTTTTTCAACAGCTGCTGCCTGGAGAGCCTCGGAGACGTCTTTAGCACTGTGTATGACAAGCAGCTTTTGTTTTAGAAACATTACTCTCCTGAGAGCTAGACAGGCACCAGCTCTCCAGAGCAGATCCTCCCTTGTGGTTTCACCTTGACGCAGCAGGTCAACTAAGGCCATATTAGTGGTATATTTAAATTAGATAAAATCTTGGTCATTAATTAGAAATGCATTTGTTTATACGGAGAATAACAACAGTTATACATTTGCATCCTGTGACGCTCCTGTGTTCAACACAATCTCATCTGAGGGATATCTTAATAAAACCTTTGTGGGCGGTTGGAGAGAACATCTTTAATTTAATGTATGATGCCACCATTAACCTCTAGATCCAGGAGCCTTTGTAACAGAATATGTGTTTGTATACTATTTAAACCAGAACTAAAATTTAAAAAAAAAAATCCGTGGAGAGACTATTCATTAGTGCACACATTCTCATACCAAGCATGCATTTTACAAACTGCAAACATGGAAAAAACCCACACATGCCATGAAATATGAAGAGCCACTTAAGCCTTCCTGGATCCTGCATTTAGTTCCTTATGATCATATTTTATTTGAGGACAGGCACTGTTTACATCAGGTTAATCAATTATGCATGCAAACCCTGTACAGGGTTTGCATGCAAACACTGTACCTGCTGTGCCCACAGTCCAGTTTGCTAACTAAAGTCGACTTTCTCCATCGGTGAAAAATCACGTGGCTGTGGGTGACTTCCGAATCTCCATTTTCCTCCATGACTTTTTTCCTCTTCACAGTGAACATTAAGAATTCATGACATCTGCCAGGATGCAGAACCCCTCTGAATTTTACAGACTCGTGTACCTGTCACTGTGTCCATTCCCATCTAAAGATGGAGTTGCAGCTCTCTCACTGAACCATGGATAGGATTCATGTTGCTTGTATTTCCCCGCTCTCAGTGGGGATACAGTTTGACACGCAGGAACATTTCCTACTTGCATAGCCAGCAGTTCTGACTGACACGCTGGGGAGGAATGCAAACCGGAAAATCAGCGGTGAGGGCTCTTTTTAGTTGTAGTTGACAGAGGCTTTTGTCTGTTTGGGGAATTTCGGTTTATCCTCCTCCGTTGTCTAGGCAAGAAAACAGGAGCGAGCGTACAGATGTGAGGTGTGCTACAGTGAGTCTGTGCTGCACAAACTGGGGTCCTGATACAAAACTTTTCTCAAATGGAGGTCTGTTACCTAAAATATGTTTAATTGGTGGTAAAAAAGTAGGGGAGGAAATACCGTCTGACCTCTTTCACAATAAATAATCTATGGTTGCATGACTAAAACATTTGCAAAGGTTTAACAAGGCAAAGAAGCATCTTTCTCATTTGCAGTAAACTATATTGTACTGTTTCATTCTCTCATCCGCCTTTGTCGTTTTTATTCAGTCTATCTCGCGCTCGCCGCCTCTATGAATTCCTCTGTCCGTGGGAAGTGGGATGAACATTAAGCCACTGTAATTTCTCTGTGCCTTGTTTTTAATCTGAGGATTAAGGGCTGTAATCTGAAGGACACCACCATAAACAAATGGTTAAACATGTAATGCCTATGCGCCCTCCTCATCGAGAACATGTTATCGTCGCCAGGCAGGATAACGTGTCAGGCTTATCTGTATATCCCGTAATCACAGCTGCAGTCTCAGAGGGCTTCACAGCGCTCGCATTATGAAACAGTAAATGACAGCGATAAATGAAAACAACAGCCCCCCCTCCCAAACCAGAACCAGGAAATGTTCCCACAAAGGCCTTGAGAATGGAGGACGGCTTGGGAAGGGGCCTCCAAGGGGCGCCAGTGTCATCTTTGGTCAGCACGGGAAACAAAAACAGTGTGACTTGAGGCGAGGGGGCGGGGGGAGGAATCACAGACCCCGAAGGACACCGATACTGCCCGGCCCAAACTGCAACCCAAAATGAAAAGAGACGGGAGATGCACCCACACACACAGCAGACAAGCTCCTTCGCTCACTCCCACTCACGCAGAGACACACCAACATGAATAGACAGGATACACAAACTGAATCCCCACTGGCAAGAATCTGAATTGCTAACTAATGAATCTAGCCTTAAATTCTGTGAGGGGCTGCTGCCAGGGCTGGTGCTAAACTAAGGCTGGCCAAATGATAGCACACATAAATAGAATTTAAGCCTGGTGGTAAAGGGGAACTGCCCACAAAAATATTTGCTGGAGCAGTTCAGTTTGATTCAAGTCAACGATTCGAATGATTCGAGTCAATTCAGTACATTTAGCCAAAATTTTGTATCCATTAATAAACATAAATGATATTGTAAGACAATCCCTGTTGTTGTCCAATGTAAAAAGTCAGACAAAAGAATTATTTGAACATTATTTACTCTTAAAAAAACATTATTGACAAAAAAACAGTCTGCAGGTGAATCATGAATGATTAGGTTCAAAGCATTTCATATCGATTCAGGCTGAAGTCAGAATGATTCATTCTTTTTTTTTATTTTAGCAGATCGATGCAGCTGAACTGGCAGAATTTATGATCTATACATGGATGCAGTGAATGAATGTTACATGGCTATTTGATATACTAGTTGTATTTATTAACAAATAATTGTGCAGGGAAACAAAAAATAAAATGTTTTATGCATGCACTTTTCTTCACTGAAACTGAATTTGCCTTTGAATTAGTTTTTTTTAAGTGAGGTCACAATGCCAAAATTTATAATACTGAGTATTTGGTCTCTTAAAATTGGAGAACGCACTTTGGAGAGGGTCAAACATGCAGGTCGTGTTTTTTGAGGCAAGACTTAACTTGGAAAGTGTCTAGGGAAATGGATTCAAACTGCAAGAGTAACAGCCTGAGACACTCCAACACACATTGAGGGCATGCATAATGTCAGTCGCAGGTAGGCAATTATAATACCGGAGGCACGAAGAAGAGAAGATCTCCCAAAGTAAATTAACATGCTCGTGGACGAGGAAAAGTGCGTGTTTGATTCCAGCTCGTAAAGCAGCCGCTCTGTGGTTGCATTGCTGAACAAATGCAGACTCTGTTGGCTTGGAAAGGCTGCAGGTGTCTCTCCCATCGATGAGACTGGGGAAATGCAGCGATTACACATACTCTTACCTAACAGCCACCCACAGCTTTGATCTCTGTTTGACATCAGCTCATGCAGCCTGCTGTTCGCTGTGATGAATGAATCACTGGGGGAAGCGGGGAGGTTGGCCACTACATTTGCGGTGAGACGTCGGGCATGGCGCGCAACCTGGACGTCCACGGAGTAGGTGTGTTTTCTGCTTGGTGTCATGAGCTTCAGATGGTGCATTATGGGCCCATGTGCTCCCTCTAATGCTCAGATGTCTGTGGATATTCTCATTTATCCAGGTCATCGTTCTCATTGGGCAAAATTGAGTCATAGGCAAACGGACCTTGTATTTGTATTTGTATTTGTAATGCTCAGATGGCACTTGAGAGTCCTGTTATGGAAGAGAAGTTAACTTTGGCGCTGATTTCTTCTGCTACGTGGGAGAAACGGATATGCTGTCCTTGTCGCAGTGCCTCTGCTGGTCCAGACAGCGCAGAAGTGATTGTGTCTGCTGAAAAGACCCCGAGGCCAAAAGATGAAGGCTCTCTAGAAGTTTGGGCGACACAAGCTCGGCGTGACTCCTCCTGTTCTGTGATTCCAAGTAGAATTTTTTTTTTCCTGTAGAAGAGATTTTTCAGCTCATCCTCTAACATCCCAAGTAGGTTAATGAAACGTTGTGTCTTGTTGCGTTCAGCCTCTCTGTCTGGCCCGCACTAATAAACAAGGCAGCAGCCATGTTGGCACAAAAATAAAGACGTGCTTTCATTAGGCGTTAAAAACCATGCGTAGGCCAGGATTGCATCAGCAGTTGTTGCTTTTGTAAATCAGACAGAAGGAGTCATTTATAATGATTTGAATCATCTCCTCCTTCAGTTTTGCACCTTACAGCTGGCGCACCTAGAAATACAACACTCCTTGCATCATGTAGGCTAATTAGATTTGTCCCTTTTTGCTCACACACTTGAGCAGACCTCAGATAGTCAGACGTCACACTGAGTACATACCTTTGCCCATATATGGAATGCCGGATCCAGTGCATTTTCTCTATGAGGGTAATCCATTGGGTTTTCACATAATCATCCATGTCACAATCTGTGATTTAAACTGGCTTTTAAAAGTTGAACATATTTATCTGCATGTTTCTCTCTGAACTGGATCCACTGAATTCTGCTGCTGCTTTCCAACCCAAATAATTATCTTGCTAACAAAAAGCTAACATTGCTGTGCACATTAAATACATAGCCGGCTGTTCTGTGACTGGCTTTGCCCGATTTACGACTACAGTCATTCTAGCTTGCTCCTTAGCCATAAAAAATACCTGGTTAGCAGCTACCATGTCTATTTCTTTGGCCGATCTGTTATCTTCATTACAACTCCTGTAGTGTGTGAAGGGTCATCATGAGTGGCTAACCAATCAACTGGTAGCAATTAACTGGTGCTAATCTTCAGCAGATATGGAGGCAAGTGAGCTATCCAAGCTGGACCGCACCCTGATTGCAGAGTATACTAGTAAAGTCATGTCAGTGAAGAAGAAGTCATGAAGCGGTAGGTTCAGGAAAGCCGCTGGTAGGGGAATTTAAGTGGTTGTTTTTATAATTTATGTTCATAAGTCAGTGGGTTATCATTCGTGCATGATAGAAAACTTCAAGCCTTTCTGAACACAATTTAAAAGGTAGTTTTCTGTTATGCACATATGGTTTGTACTATGGTGCTTGTAAATAACAGCACAACCGAATCAAGTGCGTAATGCATGGTGGCATTTAAGTCGCCGGTTAAATGAATAAAGGTGCTGGTCTTGTTGCAGAAGGGAGCGAGGAGTTCTAGCTGTTGTTGTGCGGGTGTTGTTACAGCGGCCACATTAATTTGATTGCTGTTATAGGTTCAGTATTATCCCAATTACTATGGGGACAGCTCAGCCTGGCTTGAAATTTAACAAGGTAATAGTCAGATAAGGCTGTAATGAAGAGAATAAATCATGGACAGCAACCAGGTGAAATTAGAGACTTCATCTGAAAAATAACGCTTATAAAAAAATATCACATCCTTTGTTGTCTCATAATTTTTCCATGCTTCATTTGGTTTATTAATGTGTTCTCTCTCTCTTTTCTTACCGCTCTCTTTTTGCTGATCATAATAACAGTAGTGGCTTTACACCTGAGAGATTTTACAGCTTTTTCTGATGAGTCTCCATTGTGCTTTCATTAGCATTTCTAGCCACTTCGTGCTCTATCAGGAAGCTATTCCCAAACTCTCCTCTGTGTTAACACACTTTTTAAGTACCTCTCATCCTGTTCTTTGAGGTCCACTGGTCAGCGGGTCATTTTGATGCATTACAAATTACAGATTCCAAATAACAGTAAGGCCTCGGTGTCCACACACTGCAACAGGACAACTTGAGTTATTCATTTTACTTATTTTCTTGATTAGAAATAGAAATTATCAGCAGGATTTTTTATTTGAAAATCTACATCTTGTAAATCAATATTGACTGAATCATTGAATCATTGTCATTTGTGACATAACCAAAGTCATGACCATAATTCAGTTGCAATGAACGCCGCTTGTAACTATTCAAGGGCTAGAATTTAGCAGTTATCAGTAGCTCATTACAGCTTTCAAGTACTGCATAATGAGACATTTGCTCCTCTCCATCTCAAAAAAATGCTCCCGCTTTGGAAAATGAGTTTTCTTCTTTACTCAAAAGCCACATAAATTAAGCTGACATAGCCTTGTACACTGTCTGCTTACTAATGGAAAAAGTAAGAACTAAGTTCTCAGTCAGAGCGTCTGTCACGACTGATTAATTATATCTTAAATACTATTCAACACAGGCTTCCTCCCCCTTACTTCCAAATATAAGATTGTTCATCATAATAACAAAATGTACAGTCATTGATTCTGAATGGCAAAGTGAACATGATCTATTAGTCATGCACTGACAATTCAGTTGTTGAAGTAATAAATATTGCAGAGCGATGGAGAGATTTTGGCAAAAGCAGAGACACGGTGGAGGACAAAGTGACTGCACAGCAGTTCCTGGAGGGTGAGGAGGGAGACGGAGAGGGGAGAGATGGGTGTGTCACGCTGAGGAAAGACGGCGGCGATGAGGCAACAGTCCGATGTGACAGTGTGATCAATAAAGCCCTCCAGAGATTTATGGAGACCCGCTGAAGTATCTGAATTCAGTTGGGTGCGTATGTGCGTGCACGCGCGAGTGTGGCTGATGTATTTAAGTCTTCCTGCATGGCCCTCCTTATCCATCAGCCCTGACAGAGTATTAACTGCAGTGCAGAGCTGACTGAGCATGTGCCAGCAGACTCTGGACCCAATGGAAGTCCTCCCAATATCCAGACTCAGACAATCTCTCCTCCTTCTTTGGAGTTCTTCTCATTTGCCTTTCTCTTTATCCCTTACTGCTCTATTTTTGCCTCTCTTTATCTCTCTTCAGCCAATCAAAGCAATCCTTTCCTTTAGTTGCAGTGCTCGCTGCAATAGTGTCTCACCTCCCAAAGCCCCTTCTTCTTCTATTATTTCAATCCTTCACCCTCTGCCATAATTCCTGCCTACCTCACACCCCCGTACAGTGAACAGCTCTCCATCGCTCTATCCTCAGATCCTCTGCACCGCCGAAAGTAATGTGCAAGCTATATTGATAGGATGTTATGTAACCTACTATATCATGCCACGTCTTTTGCAATAGCTTGCCTGGAGGGGGGCACGACACAGTCATGCCCTGTCATTTGAATTGGTGCTTCACCCTCTAGTCCCCCCACAGTAGAGATATGCATCTGTTTCTTTTTTTCACATCTGTGGCTCTACCTGCTCTCATCTTGTAAACACATTCCAGTAGCAAGCCTCTAGCGCTGGCCTCATTCACACCAAGCCATAGCTCTCCCACTGTAATGAGGCAACCACTTACCCAATCCATTTGCGCGCTCTCTCTCTCTCTCTCTCTCTTTTCTCCATCTCTTTCCTTCCATCTTCACACACAGAGACATTCTTTCATGGCCTGCACATCTCTCATCTCCCTCTATTTCTTTCTGTCTCTGTTAAAAGAGCAAGCAAGTGAACAATTCAATTTCTGCTC
>OMKZ01034852.1:0-10277 GCA_900302535.1 Neoniphon sammara | reverse complement strand
ACACACACATGCACATCCACACACACACACACATACATATACACACACACACACACACACACACACACACACACACACACACACACACAAACACACCACCGTGGCCACCCAGTTTGTATTCTCTTTCTGGCAAAGAATAATTCATATAAAAGGGATCAAACTGGGTTATGATGAAAATGAAATAATACATAAGCACTTAAGGTATAGATTAAATGTGCAGGAAGAATTCAAGGTTGAAATGTTGATTTCTGTTTCCCGTTCTGTACTGCCCTCTAATGGAAAACACAACTCAGAAATAAAGGAAGGAGCTCTAACATGCTGTACCAGAGTGAAGAGACAAGACGTACAGCATAATTAATTTTCAGATCGGAGCTGAACAGAAAGAAAAGTGTACATGAAAACAATTTTAAAATTAAATATAATTAAAATGCTGTCAAGGTAAGATTTGACATACTGAGATGTATTTATTTGAACATTTATTATATTACAAAAAATATAGTATATAATGCATACGGCATCACCACTCTAGGTGGATTATAAGGCAAGAGCAAACAATGAGATCTAAATGAAGACAAAACAAATGCCTCACAACAAAGCTTTGTAGCGGTAAAATTCAGAGCCTTTATCACTGGATGTTGAACAAAGCATTCACTTGGCAGGAAATTAAATAACCAGCGAGAGGTACAAAGACTAATTCTGCTTAGGAAAAGAAAAAAACAACAACAACAATGTGAGAGACATATTTTTAAGGGAATAATAATTCTTTAGAAAAACCATTCCAGCAATATCTGGCAAACGGAACTGAGACCCACGGGAGCATATGTTTGTAATTCCTACTGTTCTGTTTAAGTTATTTTTGTACATTCTAATTCTGCAACAACTCTGTATCACATTAACTATGCAGCATCTCTATTCTTAGATTTAAAAAAAGGAGTATAAACTGAATATTTACAAGTAGCTCCAGTTGTTCCACAGTGTGTGCCAAGCACGCTAAACTTTATGGCCCTGTTTTGTGCAATAAAAAAAACTGGCCTTGTGTGTATGTGTGTGTGCGTGTACTGAAAGGACAGTCGGGCTCTGTCATGCTTTAGCGTTCCCCTATCTGCCTCTCATGGGTGAGGAGCCATTGTTTGAGATGGTCGCCCTTGCCGCTCATGTACGGCCCACTCTGTCCACTGCTAGAAATGACTCTGTGGCAGGGGATGAGGAGAGGAACCTGGCATGGAGAGAAAGTAATGTAATTGTAAAGAGAAAAAAAAAGAAAAAAAAAACACACAGGACTACTTTTTGAAATGATTACATATCCGTTTCTTCTTAACAGAATAATTAATAATTTAAATCTAATATCAGGGCATCAAAAAAATTCCAAAACTTTGACTGGCAGTTTGTGATAAGTAAAAGTCCTTGTTTTTTTTGCAATTTTTATAAAGAATTGCACAAAATACACCTAAATTCTGATGTGCAACTGAATAAGGAGGTTGCAAAAAGTTTATTTTCAGTCCTAAAATTAAAAAACTACATACTCTTTCCAGTGTAGCTGTGATATCTTAGTAAATAATTGATACATGAATTAAAACAACAATGCAGACAGGCTTTAAAAATCAAGTGTTTTATATGTTGATATTTTCAGGTTGATATTCATTGTCACAGCAATAGTCTGAGGCCTTGATATTAGATATGTATTATGTAGTGAAGAATCCCCAATTTACCACATAAATGTTATGACATTAAAACAACCAACTTGTACGAAAATATGAATCTGCACTTTTTTTTTTTTTTTTGCTTTTTATGTTCATACGCTGCATGGAAAAAAAATGCCATGCCAGAAGTGTCGGGTTTTGATCCTGAACAAATCCACATTCAGGGTGATAGCTCAGTCTTTGGGTATAAATGTTTTTTACTCTTTAATAGTGTAAAGCAAAGAAGCAATCAAAAATTAATGGGCAAAAACACCAGCAGGATGAATATTCAATCGAGAGGGTGTCAACATTAAGATCTGATAACCCTGTGATCATTAAAAAGAGGAAGTCGGTGGAGCGTTTACTCTTGTTGCAGACGACTGCCAGGGGGGTCCCGAGTTCTTTGTAAACTAAATGGCTGGAGAAAGATTAAACAAGCAAGCCTAAAACACTTCGATCATTGTGAATTCAGAACAAGAATAGTGGCAATGGTTTTGAGTGCAATACAGCAATTATTTCCTCCAAAATATTCTACATGTTGTCCACATGATTGTGCACTTGATGTGCCTGTTACACTGAGAACAGAAAAACATCACAACTATCACTGCACTGTTACCATGCTGCTCCAATTTAATTGAGTGTGTCCAGAATTGACTGCTATCCTGGCTTGATGGCTGCACCTCTTGCCTTTTAGAAAAAGTTGGACATCCAGCATGTTTCGGTTCAAATCCATCATTAAACCCACTCCCATATCAACAGCAATAAAACTTTCCGAGCCCCAGATTAACCTTGCAGACAGAGAAATACTGCTCGAGTATTCGGATCAATACTGTTCCCCGGGTTTGGAGGGAGAGCAGGGTACCCTCAAGGCCTTCGGATCTGCCTCTTCACTTGGGGGGAAAAGAGCACTACACTAAGCTTATCAATACTCAAATCCTGGTGAAGAAGAAGTGCCACAGAGAGGCGAGGATCGATTGAGCACACTGAGCTTTTCACAGCTGAAGCCCAAGTGTAGCAGCGCTACTGACAAGTAATTGACACTGACAATCTGACTCTGGATCTGTATTAGGAGCTGAGGGCTCAGGCTCCCAGCCTCCCTGACGAATGGAAAGAAATGTCTGTAAAACATGAGCCTGAGAAATATTATACATCCATCCAGAAGCAATGCCATTGGCTAATGTAATGTATAAAGTATAAACTATAGTATTAAAATATAGTCACCTATAAATTGCTGTATTACAGTTTATTTCCATTTATTCTGTATTATAAATTGCTTCCTTCCTGTGGGGTGTATAAATGTTTACTTAAATCACAAACATATTGTCAGAGGAAAGACAGAGCACTAACATCTCACTGGTTCCATTTCTGTACAAGTGCTGTGCTTTGCCTCACACAGCACACCGGTGGTGCCCACAGCACTACATGGGCAGAGCTAAACGGGCTTTGATCAAAGGGTTTGATCAAAAGAAGACACACCGCTTGCCCTCTAGCCCTCCATTTTGTACACAGTGGAATCATGGGCAAAATGATGCAGGCCAGGTTTCCTACAAAAACCACAGATTTGGAGCTAACATCTACAGTAAGACTCTAAAAAACTGTAACAAAAGGGATGGGCTGCAAATCATAGTGTATATTTTTAGTTTTCACATATTTTGCGATGGGAAGTGATTATTGATCACCATCACCTGCATTCAAATGCAGAGATCAAATATATCAATGGGGACTTTGTTTTTTAGCTTTGCAGAGGAAAGCTCCAAGGTCCAAAGCAGAAAATTTGAAATCCACTGTATTAACTCTTCAAAAAACTGGAACAAAGGGGATGGTCTGAAAATCATATTGCATACTCTTATTTCTCACATATTTCTAATCTGAAGTAGTTATTTCACTATTGAATATTTTAAATGCAACTACACTTTTAATTAGATAACATGTCCTTGAGGGCTATTATTTAGTTAAAACTAAAAAAACAAAACAACAACAACAACAAAAAAAAACTAACAGGTCCAAATCTGAAATTTCTGAATATTTCATTACTGGGGTTTATAGGTGTAAACGCTTTAAAAAATTTTTTTCCATCCTATCCATTCAGAGCTTAAATACTGATGATTGACTGGTTGACTGATTGACTGATTACTTCAGCGTTAATAAAAAAATGTAAAACATGAAATTACACAGCAACCCATGTTCAGTGGTTAAATACTTATGTGAAGTCTTCACTTAATCTATAAGAGATTGAAAATGTTTAATGTCTGATGCCATGTTTTCTGCTGTGGACTGCATTTCAAATTGCTTTCTGATTGCCCATTAACTTTCTGATTAACTCCACAACATAAGCAGCATTATGTCCATATGTAACATGTAGTGCGAGATGCAGTAACGATCGAAATCAAGTAACAAAACAAAAACTATTACCCTCACTATCTGACAAAATAAAGTGAGTAAGAGCCTGTCAATCAATGTCAGCTAAACTCACCGGGTTCCTCCTCATGGCCCCTCCCACTGCTCGTACCGCCCTGGGGTTTCCCGCCATCTCAGCGAGGCGTTTGTACGAGACCGTCTCTCCAAACTTCACATCCCTCAGAAGTATCTGCAACACGCGGCTGGTGAATGCATCTATGCCAGAGAGCAGAGGACGGAGGGAGAGAGAGAGGGGAGAAAGGAGAAAAGAGAGGAAGAGAAAGCAGTCCCTCATTTAATCAATCATACTAAGACAACTGATTGAGTGGCTGATGACAACAAGGCTAACCGAAGCACAACGTGGACATAATCCCTTGAAATAAACTACAGTGTTTTGAATTAAAATCAAAAGTTTGAGACCACCTAATTTGGGTCCATTTTTTTTCCGAATCAAAATGTCCTCCAGACAGAATATTTCTGAGATCCCTTTCTGTTATGGAGGGACTTAAAACAGAAGGGTGTCCGATTGCCACCCTTTTCTTCACAGTGCTCATTAAACAACTAAATACATTATAAAATTCCTCAATTTGACCTTAGAAATAATGGTACAGTAGCTGATGTGAGAATATTATTTCTATAGCAGAAAAATCTAGGTTATGCTTTGAAAGGTCACAGCTAAAATTAAAAAAGTTCGCTCCTTCATTTAAAAGGATTAAGAGAGGCCAAAAAGACTGCAAATCTGCTCCAGATTTTTAATAATAATAATTTGAATGTTGCAACCATTTGTGGCAGTGGGATGACTTTGAGGTTAATCAGACCAATTTGTCCTTTTAATTGCTTTCTATTCAGAGTAGATTCATTATATCATCTTCACTTAAATGGTGGAATTCTTCAAATCATCCGCAGCTTAACCGACCACATTAACGGCTTTGATTTCATTAGCACTTTAGCAGTAGCATTATCTTTTTCTGGATTACCAGGCAGTGACTCAGAGGCATGTTTGTATGGCTCTGATTGTTAAGAAAAGAAAATGTATTTGAAGCGGACGTCTCTAAACATTCAATGCACTGCACTTGTATGGCAAGTGAACAACACTTTTGCTCAGTGAACAAGATGGGGAACAATAGTCTCGTTATCAAGAGGGGGTGAAATTCTTCTAGTATATACATGTACTCAGTCATGAAAATTCAATTAGTGATCTCCCATTCTCTCTCATTTATATGGTCTAAGAGAGCACATGACAAGTGATCTATGTGAAATCCCTCTAAATTGGCATTGTGTGAAAACATGTCACACCCCTGTCTCTCTTCTACAGAGTGAACATCCTTTGCTCCCCAGGCTCCCTCGCTACCTTATAGTCACTCTCTGCTACACAAAGCCACGCGAACAAGGCAATTTGCCTAAACTGGGGGGAATAAGTGTAAAACCTAAAGGGGATAGATTTGATTGATGCGCACCCATGTGAGTTCTTTGTCTTGAACAAGGCCCGTAGGTACTGTTTAATAATTTTTCAGGTAATAATCACGCTGTCAACGAGATGACGGGTTCTTACGCAGACAGACTTAATGTTATGAGGAGATAAGATACACCCCTGAAATTTCTTTTATGCATTATTCTCCCTCATAAAGCATGGATTTGGCCACATGATGGGTATGGTACATATTGATATCGCCGTGTCGCTGGTGGGTAAATGACAACATGCCCAGGCTATACATATGACAAATCCCTGTTGATGCAAACATTATTGACAAACAACGAAAGTCAATGTCACACTGGCAGACTCTGTGCATTTTTACCTACAAGCGGACCGAGCAACAAATGACAGTACTGCTTGTGTCTTATACAAATGTGGAACCGCTGCTTCTACAAAGCATCAGATCTCCAGTGGTTCTGGACAAAAAACAAGTGTCTGTGGTTTTATCCAAGAGTACAGAGGTTAAGGAACTTTGCCCTCATCAGCGTTAGTGACAGGGATTCCATGCGGGTCACTTGAGGTGACCAGCAATGATTTGGAGAGCAGTCCCCTAGCCCCATACTTCATAAAGAGCCTAATATGGTGTGTCTGGGGTCAGGACCCTCTTTAGATAGGGGTGCAGTGATGTCAATTGTTTAAATAAAAGTTGAGAGGAACCACTTACATGTTTACGGACATCCCATAATTATGTCACAGGTCATTACCTGCTATGAGGCCAGGTGATGGGGCTATTGGAGAGGCCGGGCTGGCCCAGAGTAAAATCGAATGGTTCTTGTGATTATGAAGATATTGACATATATGATTGATTTGTTCATATTTTTGTAAAGAGGACCAATTTGGAAAAAAAAAGAAAAAAAGAAAACAATAAACTGAATTCAATTGGCCTTGCTACTGATATAGTACAATTTGGGGAGATGACTTCCAGCTGACAGTCACCTCATACATGGTTGTGAGAATAAAAAGACAATAGTGGAAATACAGCTACCTCATTATCCTTTGTGTCTAATGGGAGGGAAGACTTTGACTCCCAGTCAAAGTGTCTCTTGAGTCTTGAGGGATCCATACTTTTGAAGGCTGACGGGGTGCTGATGATTCTCTGATTATTCGATATTCTGAAAACGTTCATTTCCCTAATTCCTCTCCACATCACAGGGGCGAGTCCTGGTGAGTGTCTCATCTCACCCTGCGCTGCGCACAGAGGGAGGTTCAGGCTCCTGCAGGAACACAGTCATTTGGGCTTTGAAGAGCGCCCTTCCCCCCCTTTGCCAGGCCCCCTCCCCACACATTCCCTGTGCCGCTTACCGAGACTAAGATCCTCTCGTCTGTTACATATGGATGTATAATTAATGAGATAAGAATATGCATCGTTTTAAGAACCCACGATGGTGTCTATGTTCTTTTGAGGAGGCGAACGTGAGTGCATGCACACACATACATGTACACACACACGCAGCCCAGCACAGCACAGCTCATGCACACACTCACCGTTTCTCTACCTCTTACGACCAAACTTGCATGTGATGTTGTGCGTGACAGTCCGGGTATAGAAAAGTGTGCCTCACATCTCCTTTCATGTCACCTCTGTTGCTCGGCTATATCATGACAGCTAATATGAAAAGTGGCTTGTTTTGTCAGAAATGTGTAAATAAACATGGCAACACTTCAAGTGAAGGTCACAACTCAATATTACATGACAAGTGCTGCGAGAGCGCTGTCGCGTTCAGGTTCTCCCACAAGATAACTGAGCAAACAAAAGTTGGTTGTCATAGATTGTAATGACCTGATTAAACTTGTATTTTTTCCCATGCAGGAACTAGCTGCATGACTAGACTGACTAGGAATTTGTACGGCAGTAAGGGAAAACCTAATCCTTAATATCTGTGAATCAACAAAAAAAAAAAAAAATCAGTTTTCTTCCCTCAAAAGACGAATACTCTTGATGCAGACATTTAACATTTTTATACTGGCATGGCCTATGGTTTTGACTACTGAGAGCAATCCAACCCTAAACCCTGTATTTACTGAGCCCCAAAACAACAGGCGAGGGAGAGGGGTGGAACACAGCACAATCACCTATTCAGATCAGGTACTAATGAAGAATTCCATCTATCCTGAAATTTAATTAAAACCCCAAAGACTTCAGATGAGATGCGATTTGAAAGAGCCTGGGGCTGGTACACAAGCACTTGGTGGCGAAGGGAATCACACTGAAAGTTGATATCGTAATTGGTCCTGATGTATTTCTGCATTGCCTTTGCGGGAGCGTGGGACTCATAGCTGTATACAGGGTCTCAATGGAGTACCTGCTCATTGAAAATGCCATCACTCAAGCACTGCAGATCTGCATGAAATTAGAGAGCAACTAAGACCTGATTGCAGGGGAAGAGAAGCACAATTGTTAAATGCATATATTAGTTATTTTTTCTGTGTAGGTGTGCTTTCCCTTCTAAATGAGTTCTGAAATTTTTTAAAGTTAAAATGCAATAAGCGTTTCACTATGATAAAGAAATAGCCTGTAATTGTTTTGAAAGTGAGGCGGACTCTAGAAGTTTATGAATTGAAGACTGGGTTCCAAGCCTGTGTTATTGCTTGCTTCCTTGACTCAAAAATGCCAGAGTAACTAATAATTAATTCCTCAAATTTCCCTGAATCCCCTCAATCATAGACTCTGGTGTCAGAACTAGCAGCTGAAAGGACACTAATTGTCCATGTTTGGGGTTCTTTCATTTTACTTGCCTTAAGTGACTGGTCAAGCCAACAATAAGCTCATTCAAACTTTACTACCATTCACATGTTCTCATTAAAAAAAAGCTTCCTGTCTGAAAATGTCAAGAGTGGAATTCGATCAGTTTCAAAGAATGTGCCAAGAATCATGGAAAAGCTTGCCAAGACTAACACGCGTGGTAAGAGCTGCCACAGATTACTGAACCAAGTTACAGCTCTGTGTTCTGTTCTCTCTCTTTCGCTCACTCACTCACCCACTCACTCGCTTTCCCCCGCTCTCGCTCTACCAGCCTCTCTTTCCCTCTCTCTCTCTCTCTCTCTCTCCCTCAGCCATAAAATACTTCATTATAACACAGTGAGCCAGTGAGTGTAAGTGATGTAACTGACAATTAAGAGTGAAAGCCTGATCCCAGTCATGGCTCTGCAAATATTTATCCATGACAGACCTCCTTGCAGGGCGGGGTGGTGAAAGGCAGGGAGCGGGAGACTCCCAATGGTCTGCGGCTCAGTGAAGTACGCCTGGAGCCATTCAACGCAGCGCTGCAACTCAGGGCTCATTTCTGCTGGGCTATCGTTGACCACACAGCTCAAGGGGGCCTCGTCACTCCTGTGAGGGATATAACGTTGGGTTGGGGAGGTGGGGTGCAGATCAGAGAAGTAATCATAGTAAAGAATTCTTGGTTGAACAGTGCTAAAATATGTCACAGGAGTGTAATAACATGCCATGAGTGACACAGATGCAAGATGACATAATTTGCTGAGTGAAACAAGAGGTGCTAATCAAGAAATGTTTAAAATCAGAAGTTACACATTCAGGCATGGCTCATGTCACCATGCTGTGACAGGTTTCAGAGGAGAGAAGTTCAAGAAAACCTAAGAACAGTAATCATGACATTACAGTGAATCAATATTTATATGAAGTATATTATGATGAAGTATGAAAAGAAACACTGCCGCGTCTTAAGAAATGGTGTTAACATATTATTTCAAACAACTTGGAGGAACCAGAACCAGTTTTCGAGAAAACAGTTTTCAAAAAGTCTTGCAGCTGTTACAGAAAAGTTAAGAGCAAGGCGTAACACAACAGTTTCAACTCGGCTTGGGTCTAGTTTATAGTTCATGAGGAGAATAAATGGATTTTTTGGCCGGAGTGGTGCCGGCCAGCAAAGCACTGCACTTGGACGTGCATCTTAGCATGAGTAGATGCTTGGAGGAATTTGCCGATGGTTGAGTTGGCATCACTTAACAGCTGAATTTCTCTCCGCTGCTGACCACCCCCCAGGTCAATGCAAGCAGACTGACCCATATTTGACACTTAAAGACCCTACTGGGAAGGTCCTCTCTTAGCATGTGCATTACTGTAAAGTGGACCTCAAGCTGTGTTGTGGATCTAAAGCAGCCCGCCAATTCCATTAACTGGTGTACAGGACTTATAAATAAATAATATGACCATTTAAGTGCCCTTTTTTCAAAATTGGCTTATCCTGTATGGTATTAATAATAGACATTTACTTTGTTAAACACACAGACCGTCTCGCTCCTCCTTTCCTTAATACATTCAGTCAACATGGCCCTAAGTGTTTTTACACTTCTGCAGGTCACAGTTTGAGCAACATTTTATATTGGACATGTGAAGCTGAGGTTTACTGGAGTGTTATGACTGAGCAGGTCAGTTTTCAGGGAACCACTCCGCCTGCTAGTTTGTGGCTGTGTGATGGAAATCTCCTGGGTGCCGTTTAACAGTGGGTGTAAATACAGTAAAAGGTGTAAATACTCTCATTTCTAAATAAACCACACAGCAGTTTATAGTTGAGTGGTGAAAACTCGGAAACCCACCAGCGGTCCTGTGCTGAGACCCGCTCAAACAATGGCCATGGCTCATGGCAATCTCTGTCGGCATGGGTGAGTGCCCAGCCAGCCCCTACTTGTCATTGTCTCTCCTTTCTATCCCTCCCTCCCTCTCTGCTCGTCCTCCTCCCCCAGCTCTCCCTCCTCATTTCCCC
>OMKZ01034851.1:0-10002 GCA_900302535.1 Neoniphon sammara | reverse complement strand
CCCACCGCCCCACTGCCCATGACAACAGAGAAGGTAGTGATGGAGGCGGAGGGAGGGCAGGAGGCTCCGCCTACCAGCTCTCCTACGCCACCCTGCGGCAGCCCCCTCCCCCGGACATGGGTATGGAGGATTGGGCCAGCAAGCACCTCAACATGCACACGCAAGGCCTGTTCCGCCGCCGCGTCTCCATCGCCAACATGCTGTCTTGGAACCGCGGCTCCATCAAAAAGCCCATGTTGGTCACCAGCAACCGCGCCGTCAGAAAGGAGGCCTGTGAGATGTTCAAACTGGTGCAGGCCTACATGGGAGATCGGCCCTCGCGCCTGGACCGCCGCCACTGCGCCCTGCTCATCGTCACCAAGTGTTGGGACATGCCAGGCCTGAGGGACGAGCTGTATGTGCAGCTGGTGAGGCAGACCACAGGCAACACCAGCCCCAGGAGCTTGGCGGCGGGGTGGGAGCTGATGGCTGTGAGTTTGGCCTTCTTCGCCCCCTCGCCCAAGTTCCGCTGCTACCTGGAGGGTTACATCCAGAGACACACAGAGCCCGCCAGCGACAAGAAATGTGAGTCTCAGACTGAGCAACAGGGTGGGTCACCTTTCTTTCTTCTGTCCCTCCCTCTGTTTTATTTATTTATTTGTTTATTTATTTATTTTGTGTTTGTTTGTTTTTTTTTGTTTTGTTTTGTTTTTTGGTTCTGCTTCATTCTTGCCTCCCTTGATGTGAGTCATTACACATCTCTTTTTTTAAACTCATTTCACCTTTTCTTCTCTCTTTTCCTGTTTGCTTGCGGAATTCTAATCTAATATTGTCAATTTAGTGTGAGCCTGACAGAACACAGATCTATTGTTTATGCTGAGCGAGACAGTGTGATTGTAGGCCTAGTGCTTATCAGATTGACTCTCAGAGATTTGACCTCATCTGTCTTGTCTTTTTCATAGTGACTCAGTTCATACTGGAACAGCAGGAGCTGAAGCTGAAGAAGAATTCAAAGTCCAGAAAGAAACGGAAACAGAACACAGAGGAGGAAGAAGGTAAATCTTTTGTTCTTTTTATTTTCCCATCAGTCTGCACCCAAGATGTCGTTTTGAGAATGTTGGATCCTCAGCAATTCCCATTTGCTCAAGATTATCTGTTTGACAGAGCAGAGAGGACGTAGGCGAAGGAGACCAGAGATGTTTTTCTACTTTATTCAGAAGCTATCTTGAGTCTGTAAGCGATACAAATCGTTACAAATCAAGCATATCACTCCCTGTAGGATGACCATTTTGTGTGGGATGGAAAGTTCTGAACTGTGCAATCCATCAGTGGAGTACATGCTCATGTTCGTGCAGACACAATGAATGGGTTTCACAGAAAGTACAGCTGGAAAAAAATATGTAGGTTGAGAATTTCAGAGAGTTCTTAAAGACTCACAATGGGCCACACTGTGACTCATATTAGTGATCCATCCTGCCACCCTCACATTGCATGTCAGTGTCATTTAAAGGATGCCTACTCATTGGCACATGCCCTCATTAGGGCAGCCCACATGGCCAGCTCTGATGATGTCACCAGAGAGGAACCCAATCGTCTCATAGCAGTGACCACAGCGGTGGTCTCACACATTGTGCTTCAGTGACTCAGACATAGCACCATGTCGAACAACTCCAACTGACTGAACAGGGTCAGAGGGGAAGCCTACTCCACGTGTCTGACTAACTCCAAAGGTCTTCACCCGGGGAGAGAAGAATGATGCCTTCAGGGAAAGGCGTTATTATTGCTCTCGATGAAGGCCAACCACCAGAAACGCCTCACATCCACAAAAACAGCATAATGAGAGCTGCTGTCTGCTTGATGGATGGAAGAGCTGGAGCGAAGTGCGACGCATCTGACCAGAGCAAGAGCAGCTGTAAGCAGAAGGAGTGGGAGTCGCTTGTGAGAACTGGAGGCACCATGTCGGGCCAGACCTGGTTTGGTCTGGTCTTGGCTTGGCTTGAGCTTGGAAACTGACTCTTTGGGTTTGGGCCCTGGGGGAGGAGGGTCTCAGCCAGTATTTGGATGAGCTCAGACTAGACTCGCCACCAAGACTCATAAACAATAAACAAGATGAGACTGTCGGGTTTGTGTTTTGTTGTTAAGTTTAGCTTCAGCCCAAGTGTAGACAGGTGTCATGCCGTTCTCAGCCTGGTACAGTACACTCAAGCTCCTAATGAGCTCGGATTTCTCATGGGCTTTGGTTGCTTGGCTGTTGTTGTTTTCATGCCATTAAACTTGATATAAATATAGACCACCAGTAGTGTTCAAAACCTTTCTCATTGCAGAACAGGGCTTTTCACTCTTGCTTTTCTCCCAGTAAATGAACTAGCGGCTATGTTGGGAGCCCTGGGAAAAAAAATCTGTGCGTTTTCTGCAAGATCAAGGGCAAATTATTGGTATGATCTCTCTAATTAGACATAATTATAGTCAAACTCCGTTAGATTAACAACGCTTGTGAGCGTTCATGGGAGTCACCTGTTTGCTATAAATCTAGAGGCTTTGGCTTTAGGGAGCATACTGGAAAGAGTTTTTTTTTTTTTTTTTTTAATCCCAGTAGTAGGTTCTCCATCTGGCACTGGTACCTGAGACAGACAGTAGAGATTCTGGGAACGGAATTGGACCCCATGGGTGTGATTGGAAATGCCTGCAGAGGAGAAGTGGAGCCCAGTGTTTGGTGTAAACCACTTGTTACCACGGCTGTGAAAGATGGGGATACGTTTTTTTTGTTTTTGTTTTTGTTTTTTTTGGAGTGCAGACACTGACCCATAAATTGGGATTTCCTGTTTGTCTTTTGTTAGAGGAACTTAAGTGTACAGGATCTCAATTTAATTTTTTTCCGTGACAGCAGATTAGATTCCTCCATAGCTTCTGTCTCTTCAAGTATGTGCACCTCCAAAAGCAATGTCGTACCTCTTTCACAGTTCACTTCCGAAATAGATCTGGGCCTACAGTAGCTACACAGGGAAGGTTGCAGACAGGGAACCTCTGTTGTTCCCATTCTCTCCAGTGGCCTATATGTCTGTGTGCACTGATGAATCACCTGAAACAGGATGTGTAGGTTGGCTCCTGTCTCTTAAGCTTTTGTTCAACAGCAGTAAATCTTCACTCAGCTTGACAGTTTAGTCGGGCCTGCTTTAATCCCCATATGCCAGAATGACACCGTCAACATGTCTCTCCAATTACCACTGCCTGCCTGTCATGCACTATTTGACATCTGTGGGAAAAGAACAACTCTTGTCCTATTTGTCAGAAAAGAGTTTTAACCATTTATTACCTGGTGTGTTTTCAGTGATGCCAGATGCTTAAGAATTTTACTCAGAAATCTGTGAGGATATGGGAAGTGTGTGTGTGTGTGTGTGTGTGTGTGTATATGTTGTTTCTTGTGGAGTTGGGTTTCACTGTTCCTCAGTCCTGTATTTGTGTCTCTTTTCTTCAAACAGGCCTGCCAATCAGCACATACGCTAAGTTCTGCTATAGGAAACTGCAGAAGGTGGCGATCACTGGAGGCAAAAAGGTAAGTTGGAAGACATAAATAAAGGAGTTAGCCCTAGAAGTTCTAGTCAAAATATTTCACCTCCACATGATAAAAATAGGAGATATCAAAATGAAAGTTGTGATGCACACCTTAGTCATGTTGGACGCAGTCACAGAGAGACATAATTATAGACACACTGACACAGTCACAGGTGGAGAGACAAACACAGCCCAGTCATAGTGCCCTCCAGATGTGATCACAGATCAAGGCAGTCGTAGACACAGCCATGATTAGTATCACAGTCCCCGACATGCTCAGGCAGTAAATCCTCCCCTCTGCTCACCTCCTGGCTCCAGGGTCTTCGTAAGCCCACCTTGGAGGAGATCGACCACAGCAGGCGGGCCATCGTCACTCCCTCCCTGTTTGGCAGTTCCCTGGAGGAGGTGATGGAGAGGCAGAGTGAGCTGTTCCCAGACAGGAAACTGCCCTGGGTGCAGGTTCAGCTCTCCCAGTATGTTCTAGCTCTGGGCGGGGCCCAGACAGAGGGCATCTTCAGGTAAGAAAGGCCAGCCGTTTACATGTCACAACATGAGTTGTATGGGTTAGAGTAAGAGGTGGAGTCTAGGAAATCTGAAGGAAATCTTGTGTATCTGTGTGCTGTATTTTATATATACAGTATATACTCCTATGTGTGTGGTCTCCCTTATCATTCCAGCTTAAAGTAGGCTGTCCGTGTGTACAGTACACAGCACAGACAACAGAACAAACATAGCCTCGCTTTGCTCCTGAGAGCAGCACTGTTTAATTTGATACTTCATAATATGTGTTTACATTGCTGCTTAAGCTTTGGCTTACAAGCACGTGGGAGCTTTGCTGGTGTTTCCAACTGTTTCATACAGTTTGTTTGTGCAAGGCCTTCTCGAGCAAATTGAATTCTGTAAGATTAGGATTCCTTGTTCTCACCAAACATACTACATACCGATCTCCCTGTGAAACTTCGCTTCCAAAAGAGGACTTGCCTGAACACTATTTTTTGGTGATATTGTATTTATTTTCAGTTTGTTTTGTCCCTGAAGTAACACTACCATGAAAGAACAGTATATTTCGAAAGACATCAGGCCACATTTGGAGCCAATGGGGTGGCCATGAATAATGGATTTGCCACAGGGCATAGAGAATCTGTAATGATAGAAGTAGGGGTCCCTCGTGTGGCCACTCAGCGTAACTGATGCTGTGTGTCACGTCCTCAGGGTGCCTGGAGACATTGATGAAGTGAATGCACTGAAGCTCCAAGTGGACCAGTGGAGGATCCCAGAAAATCTGTCCGACCCAAATGTTCCTGGTGAGGCAGAGTGTACTTAATGTGAAGCATTTTGTGTGGTTGTATGTTCACGCTCAGTTGTTGTTGTGTGGAGGTTTGTGTATGTGGTGGGAGTGTTTATTGTATGCATGATGTGTGCACATTTGAAATTGCTTACTAAGACTGCCTCTGTCTCGTCCAGCCTCACTGATGAAGCTGTGGTATCGGGAGCTGGAGGAGCCTCTCATCCCCATGAACTTCTACAAGCAGTGTGTCAGTAACTATGACGACCCGGTGTCGGCCATCGCCGTGGTGCAGTCTCTGCCTGAGCTGAACAGGCTGGTGCTCTGCTACTTCATCCACTTCCTGCAGGTAACCAGCATGTTGGCATAGCCTTACCCGCCTCCCAGACACAGCCCTCAGCCTACGCAGGGTCCATATGTCCCACTTCCCACCCTGTTGCTGCGTTCATATTGTGGCCTGAATGAAAATCCATGCCAGTCGTCACCACAGCAGCAAAGTGCATGTTCAACATCGTTCATTTTCAGTGTTTCATTTTATTTCACAATGTCTAATAGCCACTATTTTGCAGAAATTATTAAATATGATTCCCAAAATGAATATTTGAAACTGAAAAGCTCTTGCTTATTCACTGCTTTTATCTTCACTGAAAGAGATGACAAGAAGAAAGTATGAACAAACGAGTGTGACATTTTGCTTTTGAAAACACTTTTTTTCCCCGTACCACAACAATGTAAATGCAGCTTATATCCTGTTAACCTAAATAAGATCTGTATCCCATATGTCCACAGAGCAACAACAAGGCTGTCATCATCACTATAATACAATAATACAAAATCTAAGTGTTAAATATTCCTGAAATAAAAATTATACTAAATGAAAAAACTAAACCTGAACTAAAACTACCTTAACTTCTTGTATAACTAATTAAAATAATCTGTTAAATGTTATTAGTTTTTATAGTCCTCATTCATTTGTGAGTTGAATACATTTATGGACACTGTTGGAAAAATAATGTAAATACATTTTAACAAATAATTTATGATTTGTCGATTGTATTACACATTAGCCATTACAAACATGGACAAAATATATTTGCTAAACTCCTGTCATTATACAAAATACTACAGCTTCCAAAAATACTAAAAGTACCACTGAAACTAAAACAAAAATGAAACTACTGTAATACTGAAATTGAAATTAAAATTTAAAACCATATGAAAACAAAACCTAATGAACAATCCAAAACTACAGGATACCTTCCTGGAGGTAATGTCATATCGATTTGAACTTTTGGATGAACTGAACATGACTCACACACTGCATGCTGCCGGTCAAAGGTTAGTCTGTGTACTTTCGCCTCACTGCTCTCTCTCCCTACGCTCCAGGTGTTTGCTCAGCCCGCCAATGTGGCCGTGACAAAGATGGATGTGAACAACCTGGCCATGGTGATGGCGCCCAACTGCCTCCGCTGCCAATCCGACGACCCGCGGGTCATCTTCGAGAACACACGCAAGGAGATGTCCTTCCTGAGGATGCTCATTGTTCACCTGGACACCAGTTTCATTGAGGGGGTGGTGTAGACTCTTGAAACCACAGAGCCTGTCCCCTGTGCTGGATCAGCCTCCAGCACTTACAATCACACATCTACAATCAGGCATGAACACCTTTACTCTGTCAAAACCACACTGGAAATTCATAGAGTGAGACGTTACACTTCTTACAACAGGAGATGGTTTGCGTTGTCTAACACACAACAGCTTGGACATCGGATCCATGGACTTTATTCCTTTCTTAATGGGGGACGTTGCATTTCACCTGAGGCTTCATTGTGCTTTTTGATACCAGATCCACAGTGATGACATGTGAGAGGCTAAAAAGACTCACAGCAACTCCCAATCATATCCTTGGAACCGGCTTTAATGTGGTTCATTTTACTGACTTATTTCTAACTGCATGTGAAAACTGATCTACTGTTTCACTTCTTGCTGAATTGGCAGTATTACAATTTCATCTGATAAGTGGGCTGTGTAAAGTGAAATTCTTACAATGTTTAGTTAACAAAATGGACACTGGCACAAGAAAACTGTATCAAAAACAAAAAACAACCGTGACCAGCTGCCTTATTTATATCTTCTAAAACAAGCAATGTTAATGCTTGGCCTTTTTTTTTTTTTTTTCTGGCTAGCTGTCAGGTTTCATACAAGCGTGTTTGTGTGTGTGTGCACACGAGTGTTTGTGTGTGGATGAAAGACACGGCTTTCATTTATTATGTACAGAAACTGAAAATATGAAGCGTGAGAAACCTTGTAAAGATGTCTTATTGATAAGCTTGCCTGTGCCGTTTTGAGTAGTTGTGTTGATAGCAGCCTGTCGTGATCTCCTCATATGTTCACTTTACGAGACAAAAATAGTCGTGCCGCCACAACTGTTTTGATATATAAAGCACAGAGCTTGCATTTCAAAGCACAAACAGGAAGGATGTGTTTGAGACATTGTGCAGAAAGCTCTTTTCAAGCATTAGTGGCGAGTTCAGAGGCAAGTAAACATGGAAGTGCTTTGATTTTACAACTGTTAACACTGAACTGAAGCCAGACGAGGGTGTTGTAATTACAGTTTATGTGGTGTGTGTAGTAGTTATGTGGGAGTTCGGTTATTCAACTGATAATCTCTAATTCTCTATTATCTGTATGTAGTCTCTCAAACTGAGATTGTGCTCTCTTCTTTTGTTTGTGGTCTGTACTTTTTTTTTTGGCTCAGGTCTTATGATAAAACGGGTGTTGGATGTGATAACTGTACTTGGCCTCCCTTGCAAACTGAAAATTTTATTATTCTACCACAAACCCTCACACTGAGGATGGAGTATTGTTCAACTCTCAAAGCACTATGAGAATGTAGATAAGGCTTTTTGTTCCCCCTCCAAGGCTTCGCCGCTGTAAATACACTCTGCTTGTAAATAGTATTAACTCTCCTCAAGCGTATTCTAATGATCCAGGGTAAGGAGGAAACTTCCTGTTGCTGAAAGGAGGATAAAAGAAATGTGTTTTTTGTAATTACAGTTAATTTCTCTGCTGTAACCGCCTGCCTTTTGAAAATAAGACTGATTCAAACCACTATCCATGTGTGTATATGTATGTTTGCATACCTTCTTGTTATAATATGGAATGATTGTCCATAAATAAAGGTTTGTTCAATTGTAGATTGATCGGCTCGTGTTTCTGCTTGATTTATATTGACAGTTCACAGGAGCCAAGGAAACTGATAGCACAAAAGGAAAAATATAGGTAGAAAATACTGTAAATTAGCCCATTACTTTGTCCAGCACAAGTCTGACCATTAAAGGCTCGGGCAGATCCTTTGAGATGGAGAAGTTAATTAAAGGAAAACTGTTTTGAAAGCAAAGAATTAAAGAAGCACTGAAAAGACGTGAAAAGGGTTTGAGCAAAATTCCAATAAAACTTGACATTATACATTCTACTAAGGTAGAACCAAGATGCTTTTAAGAATGAATTATGGCAGTGGGCTTCATTAATTTTCTAATCACATTCAACTTCACCTTCTAATCGTAAAACTCTGAAGGGAAAAAGGTTAATGTTGAATATTTGTGCAAGCTGCTGCATAAATGCTCTGTTACAGCACATTTTATATGGGTCACTCACCCTCATTAAAGAAGTGGTAAAATTTGCCACAGGACCGTCTGAGTGTAACTGCCAGCAGCTAAAAAGGTTTAAGACAAATTTTAAGGCCTTTATTAACTTGTAATATAAATTTGTTACCAGCTTTAGGCTTGAGGCTTTCATATAAGTCTGTTAGTTGAACGCAGCTTACTCACATATTAATTCAGTTACTGCTGGAAAATTGCCCTGTTTTTCTGTTCTCACTTAAAACAGACAAGACTGGGATATTAAAAAGACCCTTACAGGCCATGTAGGATAACACCATGGACTCACCATAAACACATCCAGTCTTTTTTCATGTCACACACACCATAAATGTCTCATAAAAAATTGCTGAATGCTCTCTTGGTTATGAATAAAAAATGGTCTGAATTTTGGCCATCTTTGGTATCCTTGCCAGTCCAAATGAGGAAAATCATCGACATCAGCTGCTTATGCACAGTGAAAAAGAAAGAAAGTCGCTCAAAGCCTTTATGCATGCATCCTAACAAATTAGAATTTGTGAAAAGGCTATTCAGACATCGTCAGGGAATATAAAATGTGTAGAGCCTTACAGCTACAATTTTATGAGTCTCACAGTCATGTGAATGTTTAGACACCATGTGTGCATATTGTCTCTTCTTGAGATAGATGATGTTTGCTAACAGAATTAATGAGCCTATTATGAATACACTGAGTATATAGACAGAGTTTTTAAAAAGAAGTTTGCTATACTAGTTAGTTTGTTATGCAAACAAGTCTATCAAGTGAGCATTACAAGCCTGAAATCAACAAATTAAGACAAACTAAAACAAACCATGCAACACAGGATATTTTCTTTTTAAACAAGGTTAACAAAGACAAAGTGGCCACAAGCAGGTGCAGCTGTGACAGATCAAAGTCATGAACAAAGGTCCAATTTGAAACTTTTGACATTTTCATTTTCAACAGGGTTAGGGGAGGGGATCTGTCAGCGGGGCAAATCACTTGACTCTCCTAAAGAACAATTACTAAATTATTTCTTAATAAGTTGGATATGTGAATTAAAAAAAAAAAAAAAGCAGCTTCTGAGTTGATTGTATTGAACGTGAAGTGAAGTGCAGCTGTGGGCAGCCTACTTTTTGAGGAAGCAGCTACTTGGTCCAGTTCACTGCAGTGGGAGGAGTGAACTTTTGGAATAAATGTAGCCTTCCTATATGTTAAAATGTGGTCATCAAACACATAGAGGGAGCAGTGGACTGACTAGATACTCATCAGACCAATGAGATTCTTGTCTGTCTATAATACATAATGTTACACGTAATTTGTTTGATTCAATTATGCTAATTACTGGTCTCCCTTGAAACAGCAGCAGTCTTCCAGTCACATATTATGGTAAACATTTTTTCAAAGTTTTTCAGGATCAACCTAAAAAAAACTACATTTGTGATGTTTCACATAATTTGACACAGAAATAAGAAATAACCAGATTAAACTGAAATTAATTGCACATAACCAGTGTATATGAGGAAATAATTCTGAATTGGATTTTG
>OMKZ01034850.1:2683-15153 GCA_900302535.1 Neoniphon sammara | reverse complement strand
ATTTTAAGGAAATAAAAATACAATAAAAAATACAAAATACAATAATTTTGTTTTCATGGGTGGCTGATTGCCTTATGATGATCAGTGACCAGAGGTAATAGTACACCCACATATTTTATTACCACTGCATCACAAATGACACATGACTTTTGCTGCTAATATGAGCACTGACTTTCCTGTGGCTTTGTTCATTGTCTTTCCTTTGTCATTTCTCTTATTTAAACACTTGTCCCAAGGTTTCCACGGTAACAGCAGCTGCAGCCAGAGGACCAACAGATATGGGTGTGGCTGCGCCGGGACTGATGAGAAACATTTACTGTCCAGCTGAGGCTCTAGGATCCATATTTCACTTTGACTTCACAGTCAACCTTTACAAAGTGAACCTGTACCAATCTACTTTCAAAATAATAAAGGAAATGCAAAAGACAATTTCGATGAGGGAACAGAAAGCTCAGAGCTGAGACTGCCACAACAGTTCCAGCTAATGATGCTATTAGTGCTTCAGAGCAGCACAATCAATCAGAGAAGTGATTAGCATGAGCTTGTACAGAGAGCCGGGCCATTAGTTGTAGGGTGTTGTGTATAACCTTCGAGACTCCAGTCAACCAGTGTGTTCACATGTGTGCTCCAACCATGGCTGAGTTTACTGTGTTCATTATAAGTGAAATAGCCAAAGGACATCAGTGGGTGTTGTACATTCATGCTTTCTCGAGTATCCAAGGCCCAGCAGGGCAACACACAAACATGATGCTACACAAGGAGGGAGTATAGCAACATCCACTTCCAAATGAAGAGCAGATAATGCAAGCAATACAGGTATATACGCAGAAATCATGGCTTTCCATTAAATATCCAATTACTGGACCTACATGGTGGACATAAAGACGTGATTTTTCTATGTGGATCTGCATCTGGATGTAGGACGGGTTAGTGAAAAGCACAGCATGTACTGTTTAATATATTTATTTTCTACATCCATGAGAGGTATTAATAATAATAATAATAATAATAAACAAATATAAAAGACACTCAAGAGAAAGAAAAGAAAAAACAAACAAAAAACAAAACAAAAACAAACATGATTTATTTTGCTTAAGGTGGAGTTGGGAAACGCCACACACACTCAGCCGACACTGAGCCAGGCCAGACGAGGGTGCTGAGGTGTAGGAAGTGGGAGAACAGAGGCTCAAAGTCATGAACTTGATGTTATAATGTGACAGCTGAATTTCATCTGCATTTAATTTTCTCTTCTATTTTCAGTCCATTTCAGTCCTGTTTTAGCCCTAGAAAGTCATGAAATGAACTACAATATATTTGGTAAGACGCTGTGACCTCTGTGAGTAAAAGCTTTTCTTGATTAGAGGTCCGGTTCCCAAAGAGAGCAGTTTTAGGCTGATGTAGCTGAATTGTCTGACTTTTTTTGTTCTGTTTTATTTGAGAGTAAATGCAACTGAACAGAGTTAGTTCATTTTGGTCAAATAGAAAATTAATGCATTTCAGAATATGTAAAGGGATCATAAAACATTGATTGCTTCATTATTAATACAATTTTAATGATGCTGGAATTATAAGACTTTGTCAGCGAGAGAATACATCAAATATGCCAACGTCTGGTTTAGCCATTTGATGAGCTTCTACAAATCCCATATGCATCGTTAGACCATTTATAATTCTAGCACCAATCCAGTTTCAGGGCCACAGGTTTCTCCCTCTCTCTTTGGCATAAGACAGACAGACAGATGAGAGAGAAAGAGAGAGAGAGACAGAGAGAGAGAGAGAGGGAGAGACAGAGAGAGATTAAATGAAAGAATGTAAATAGCTTAGATGAGGTGACACGCTATCCCACACCACTTTATCACAAGGGCACAAGCAGAGTGTGTCTGAGTACAACAATCAAAAGCGGCCGAGTTTCTCCTCACAGAGATGCAAACATAGTTGGAGAGAAATACTTGTCTGTGCACTTGACTGTAGAAAACACTTGAAGGGGCACTCCAAAAAGCTCTCTTGACAGGAAAATATCAGTATTGCTCGCTTTTTCACTCATCTGTTCTCTATCATTTTCCACCTACATCGGTGCTTAATTATGCATCATTAGATCATATTAGATTAGATTCTAAAACTCTATTTGCATGGAATTAGAATTAACTGGGGACTTCATGTAGTGAATTACCCTCCCAACCTGTTGGATTTACACAGGATAATGAAATCACCATTACCCCAGATACAGTTGTATGATATTAAGATTTTACAATTTGTCACTTGCTGATTTAGCAATGTAAAACTTTTAGTTTGCATTCAAAACCACCCTTTATGGATTCCACAACTGTCTCCAATTTTCAAGAAAGGAAGAAGCCCGAAATCACACATATAGAAGAGAAAGAAACTGCATGACAAAAGAATTTACTTCTGAAATTACCAAGAGTTTGATATGCATGGAATTTCTGTCTGTACAAAAACATATTTCTGTAGTCTATTTCTGCTTAATTTTGTTTAGATTCACACAGGATTAAAATCTCTGGTGATCTCTGCAACTGGTACAAATATTCCCAGGTAATATCAGCCCGTGCCATTATTGCTTAAGTCACACAGGATAGCATTTGGTTGGAATTTAAATCAAGTTTTCCACTCAAAGACATCCTTGTCAAAGCGCAGCCATTCTCCAACCCTGTGACTTTATTAGTATCTATTTTCAGCAGGGAAATAACATGCTTTCTCTTTTCAAGCCATACATCTATTAACGGGCAGTGAGTTAGCAGAAAAGAAGCTTTTGAATCAAAGTGCACAGCAGCAGCAAAGTAGCTGGCATTGGAATTGATTGCTGTAAACTGTCAACATTAATTCTGTATCAGCTAAACTGTTCAGCAAGCATGCACTCTAGGGTTTCAACAACCTTGAATTTAAACAGAAAATTACTTTTGAAAATATGTGAATTAAAGCATCCATGCCCCAATGGTAACGTTAAACAGAGTGAAGGAAGTGAACCGAAATCTGAGGGAAATTAGCATTTTCCTTTCAGACAACAGGAAAGCCCTGCTGGGGTTGGAAAACAAATAAATATAGAGCAAAGTTTAGTTGAATTTCTTCTTGAACCCCAACCACCTTATTGCTTCATGGCACCATCAATATTCTCTCTTCTCATTAGATGAAAACATTTCTCCCCTGCAACAGCTGTCTGGTAATCCTCACTATAAATGAAGAAACTTGCAGCTTCTTAATCTTAAGGCTGGGCGACAACGATAGCATACATCGTCAAATCTCCTCACGCTTGTTGAGTGGATGCTGCTGAGGGAGAAAGACGAAGGAGAAGAGGCACAAAAGCAAGCAAAAGTGGAAGACGCTCAATGGAGGGCTCGTGTCCAGCTGTTTCCTCAAGGAAGGTGGTGACCCTTTTGGGAATCTGCTTTTAGAGGGTTGCGGGAAGAAGATTGCCCTGGCACAGCACTGTAAGCACCCCCATGAATTAAAGATGAGCTCAAATTATTCTTCTGGCTTGAACTGACTGGAACAGATTTCCAATTTGCATTTTATTTGAAAGCCCATAACTGTCACATCCCTTCATTGGCAGGATCATACGTTTATGGCACATCGCTGGTTAGGTTTCAAGGCTACTCCGGACCTGACAGAGCTCCATTTCTGTATCAACAAGCAAATGCACTTATTTGCTGCAACAGGGTCATTATTCTTAGTCTGGGTAATGTTTCATAAAGGAACATGATGCACTTTAAAACTGGGGCTTGGTCAGGGTGTGCATAAAAACACTGATGTAAAACCATATAAGAAGGATTCACATGGATCTACCAAATTTGATAAAATGAGGATACCTACTGTCAACTGTTGTTACCAATGTGGTTACCCAGCATCACATCCATTACAACTACAGAGGGCTTTCTTTCTTTTTCTTTTGCCTGACGAAAGAGACTGGCAATCAACAGAGGAGCTAGATAAACTATCTTTGAGCAATATAGTTATGATTTAGTGATAAACTCTTATGCATTTACACAGTATAATGCTTTCTTGGACACATGATGATAAATCTTTCAATCAACAGTGAGTGTATCCTTGGTAACAAGGTCAAGATGATATCAACAATAACAGACAATACATTAATGCTGGCCGCACACAGACATTGCATTGCATTGCAAACACATGCATACAAGTCTCCTCCAAGAGAGAGGAAAAAAAGAGAATAAAAAAATAAAAAAATAAAGAAGTCTGATGTGTGCTTTTTGGATGAGTGGTGATGTGTAAATGCCGGTCATTATCTCCTCAGAGTGTATAAAGAGATAGAGCAGGCTGCTGATGAAAACAGTGCAGTGCTCTCAGATAACCACTCATGTATCACATCCCTCAATCTACACACACAGAGAGGGAATTGTGAGAGGCGTGTTAGGAATATTCATGCATTGTATACAATTTCTCTGTGATTTTCTTTCCATTTGTTGCCTCAACGCCCTTTTCTCGGTCGGCCACAACATGCTGCCTCATCCCTTCTTGGTGCCTTTTAAACCGTAAAGGTCAGACATACAGGCACAGGGATGAGCAGTAATGCGACTTGTCAAAGGTAACCTGTATTAGGTCAACACCATCATGCAGCATTTTACCTCTTCAGACACATGAAGGTATGTTTTAAACAGAAACAGGAAATCTCCGGATGTGAAGTAAAATGTGAACCGCGTGTTGTTGTTCACCCTCCATTCCTGGTGACCTTCTAACAAAAAACCTTTGTGATCAGCAATTTATCACTGCATTATAGTCTGGGTGAATACTTGATTCTGATTGGATGGAGCGTTGATTAATTTCAGATAGCTGCATAGCTCTGATGTAGAAGTTTTATCACAGTTGGAAATTAATGGGCTGTCCAGGTGTAGGCGTTCCACTGAACCATCAGATGATGATCCCAGTATCAAATACCATGTGAACTTGCAGGGCTGCAGCTGCAGTTAATGATTGTAGAAAAAAACTGCCCACTGAGCAAATTGCTGAGGTGCAACAACATGGAGCTTGTAAAGCAGTTGTGGGTTTAGAAGTGTAGCATTTACTGCATTTGCAATACAAGGTATTAAAGCTATAAGAATTGCAGGCATCATCTGGTGCAAGTGAAGTGGCAGGTGTCCAAGCAACTGTCAAGAAAGTTTTGAACAGCAGAGAAACTGTCATGTAAAAAGCCAACAGTGGCTGAATCACAAATGTTGTTTTATTCTAGGAAATGATTCAAGAATACTGATTTCTTTTTTAAGTATCAAGTATTATGCTATATGTATGCATGCATTTATTTCTTATCTTTGGCCATGGTATAAGCAGGGTGATAAGGTTCACTCCAAACAGAGCAGCTCATGAAAAATACTGCACTTACCAGACGTAAACCTCCCTGACATCCATTCATTTTCCATAACTCCGCACCTTATCATGTAGTACCCCTGACTTACAGAATATAATGCATAGCTGTGCCAAGCAAAGTGACAGGCCAAACAGATCATTCCAGCTGTATTTCAAAGCAGCATTAGACTGCATCTATTGCTCACATTAAATATGCCTCAGTTCATACATTACTCTGCGATGGATACAAATAAACAGAATTAAACATTTTCATGGTGATGAAGTAAATAACAATAACAAAAAACAATAACCTCTTACTTAAGAATTACTTGAAGATAAGATGAGGCCTGATATTCTTGCAGAATAAAATAAATTTAATGTTGATTGATGATGAGCTCAGTTTAGCTTTGGCTGCAAAAAGCTGAACAGGGCAAATTAAGTGGGGCTATGCTTAACCTACCAAAGACCAATAATATAAATGTTTTTTATTTGTTTACTCATTCATTTATTTATTTTGATACCACAAATAGTGCCAACAGCAATAAATAATGGGTTTATATACTGTAAATCATCAATTATGCTTAACCGATTCTGTGAATGAGGGTGTCAGGAGGACTGTGCATTAGCAACAGAGTGCGTCAAACACACGAGGAGCATGGTGCCATCCATGTGCAGCAAGACAGATGTGCAAGTACAGTGCATTACAGACTGTTTTCCCTTGGCAAGTGCCATGAAAATTGTAAGCACCAGCGTGTAATTAGCTCAGATCCAAATTGCTTCAAGCTTTTTCCATCTCCCTAAGGCTGTTTATAAAAGGCCTCGTAACATCAGAGACCTAGTGGTTAAAGTCGACCTGCCCTCACCAATGTGGCATCACTTCCTGGGGACATACCTGATGGCAAGTACCATTTTACATATAAATGCTGCATTTTCCAGCACCCGAAGATCAATGTGATCTATAAAGACTAAACATGCAGAGGGGCTGAAAACAAGAATAAGAAGTGATATCTGGGAAAGGTTCTTGAGAGTCTCCTGGCAATACATTTTGCTCAAGCAAAACACATCCTATCCTTTCTATAGAGTGCAGGAACTGAATATGTAAAGATCTCACGTAGAGGTAGAGGTACTGATAACCTTTTACTTTAGCCCAAATTTCTTCATGAACTGGATCTTCAACCTTCTTTGCAATCTATCCAATAATGGAAAAAAAGAACAAGGAACAAGACGGAGGACCTTGCTCCCCTTGTGACCGCAAGTCCCTGTTGTTTTTGATTTTCAATATTTCTTACCCTTCTTCTACACTTGGCTTATTTTGATACCACTGGATACCTGTAACCTATAATTACTCGTTGACACATGTTTTCATATCACTAAGTTACTAAGTCCACCTTAATGTCTTAATAAACTGCATTTTTGGGGGGCCAACAGTTTTTAACATATTTTCTTTTCCTCTACTATAATTTTTGCCCATTTTTATATCCTGCCCCTGATAAACCTGGATGTGTACATTTTACCTCCTTTTATCACTGCATCAACAGCACGGCCTTCCAGAAGCGGGCAGATGGGGGGCTGGAGGACAGAGCGATCATATCTTTCAGCAGCATAAAGTCTTACAACTTTGGATGGTCTAAAATATGCTATGATCTGAAAGCATGAACTCCACAGGCTTTCAAAAAGAGAAGGCTTTTCATCAGCTGCAAAACAGAAATCTGGCATGTGGTATTGATGCAATAGTGAGGTGGAGATCAGCTTGGATAGAGGGGAGAAGTAGCTCTACAGTTTTGTAACACAATTACCTGGTCTTACCCGTTAACAGGACAGTGCGTTACTTTGGGACTCAGTTTGGTCTGATTTTACCTCAGCAAGGTGGCATTGGATTTTATTGAACATTGAACTTTTTTTGGTACCTGCGTGCTGTATTATCATAGCAGCTATTTTGGCATCTAATCATTAGATGAATTTTATACAAACGTTTGAAATGTTGTAAACCTTAAAATACAAACTGTCTGAGTTTCCATCAGCTGGGCTTAGGTGAATAAAGACGTTTCCAGAATGAAGAAGTACATCAGGACAAAAAAAAAAAACAGCCATGGGAAAAATAAATCTTTCAAAAACTGATTAGTATCAGGCAAGCTGTTATTGTTCTTTGGTGTCAGCTAATGTTGGCTATATTTCATGCTGTCTGAAGATGAAAATCAAAATATGCGCTTGGCAATATTTCTATTCACCACACCACCCTGGCAGACTTTTTATACATGGGAGCAACAGTGTATATGACATTTCTGAGAGATAGATATTTTCAAAAGAAACATTGGTGCCTCATTTTTCATTGACAAATTCAGCACTTTTTATCATATAATTTCTTCTATGAAAAAGTTTAGCCCCTCAAGGGAACACAGAAACATTTCTGTAATATTGAGGAAGTGTTCTAAAAAACTGCAAATGGATCCATTTAGCCAACCTGTTTCCACACATATTATCTTCCATTAAAATACTTGGATGTGAATGCAGTTGTTATCACAATACTGACGCTTACCGAGTTCTACAGTAGTGCATCTTTGTTACCACATCACTGTCATGGCAACAGTTAAAGTGAAGAACTGGGGTGCAATATTGCTTATTAACTGAGTCACTGGAAAAGCATTAAGAGCTTGTACACTTGCATTAAAATAATGTAACAGTTTTATCAAGTTTCTTATTCCTATGTAACATTTCTCTCATACGCAAAACCCTCCTAAACTACTGGCAAATGTATAGGACGCATTGTGGCATATGTGAATTGTGGTTGCATTACTCTCCACTTACAGCTGGAACTCGGTCTGTTTGAAATTCCATCAAATCCCCACTGACATACAGTCTTGCCAGTATAATCCATTACTAGAAAGGTAGTGGTGTGGGCTTGCTTCTGAGATTTTCTTTTTATCTTTCCCCCTCCCTTTTTCCCTGGGAATAACTCATTATCAACAGCAGGTTCCCAGGTAAGTAATGTTTGGATCAAAGAGCAAGGCAGAAACATTAAACAATAGGTGGGCCAAAACTGATTGCTGTAATCATTTAATCCATGCATATTGTTTATAGTGGCGATATTGCCATGCTTGGCAGGGTTGATGCTGACTTATCAGGGAGTGACTTCATCAGTGAGTGACCTTAATACCAGAGGACCTGGCTCCACATCATAACAATGCACTCAATGTACTATAAACCTTTACAATGGGAAATGGCCGGGGGTGGAAGGTGATACTGCACCAAATGATACATCAGGGTGGGGCGTCAAGTGCCACGTCTTGTCAGGGGGCCAAGAATTACCAGTGATTCGCCTGGAAACAGCACAGCATACAAGACAGATGTAATGAACAAAATGACCAAAGAAATTGTAAAAATGACACATGCTCCACCTAGTCTCTGGCAGGTTCTTCTCTGTCCAACAGACCACATATAAAACACGAACCTCTTAAAGTCAATTTCACTAGACATTGTAGGATTTTAGAGAATCCGGTCTGACATTTTGCCGAAGAGGCTTTTCTTTTGTATGCAAGGTTAAATTCAATATAATTTTCCCCTGCTCTTTCCAGCTGAAGTAATTACAGAAGGAAAATTAGTTAGAAGCCAAAAACAAAACATAACACCAGGATGAAATGTGTGAAACCACGCATGGCGCCAGTGCATGCATGAGTGGAAATAAAGTCAGCCTTTCAGTTAATCACTCTCCCTCATGTGCTCTCTGCCGGCATGCTGGGGCCTTGCAGAGCGCTAGTGTGGGCGTGTTTGTTCACACCCTGAGGGGGCTTCACCAACTCTCTCTCTCACACACACACAAAAGACAAAAAAACAGACCCCCAAAATCTTAACAGTGACTGTGGTTGAAGCAAAACAGGCAAACAAAATACCACTTTATTGCTTTTAATATCTCATAAATTCTTTATCATGCTCTTTTTTTGTGTGTCTATTTCAAACCACACTCATCCCCAATTGCGCTGCTCTTTTCATGTGGTGATTTCCTCTGTGTGCTTTGCACCATGTATTCACTATGTGAGTACATTGTGGAAAGCACATGAAACAATCACACACCTGAAAACATGGTGTATACACATTAAACAACCTTTTCTGATGATCCAGTTCATCATTTTATACATTGCCATTGAACGATCATACCATCACATGATAAAAACATGACTCCTTCAAATAAATGTAATAAATGAGTGTAAACAAAATCTGTGAAACAGTCAGTGTGCATAGAAGACGGATTGTGAAAATGTAGGTGGTTTTGATGATGGAAACAGTCACATTTTGCAGTTATTATGCATTTTCCCCATGCTGTATTATGTGCTGCAAACTGACTTCATGTGAGTAGAATGTAACCTAAGATTCTCTGTTGAGATTGAGTGATTTTACCTCTTTCCACCCACAACAACAGACTATCATTAAGAAGCAATCACAATAGCAAAAGCTTTTCTCACCCATAAGATAGCTGTGTGCTGAGATGCCTTTGATGGCAGAAGGTGGTAGATAACCATCTTTCCTGAAATGTCATTTAACATGATGATATGTTGCATTAAAAAGGGAATGAATTACCCAAAATGCACCCTTCTCAACATTTCTGTATGAGTTCACCTTTGAGTTGTTGCAAGCTGCCGTAAAATTAAAATAATGCTGGGCTATGAGGCAAAATAACATCTCCGTCACCGCATTGAAACCAGAGACAATATTTTAGGGAACACTATATTTCTAAATATAATATTACATTCATTGTATAATCGAAATGATTACTCTGCAGCTGCAGGGAGATGGTGACCTGAGGATCGGGAGGCACATTCTTGTACTGCAAAGTGAGCTCAGCAAGAAAGCAAAACTTTGTTCAAAAGTAAGCAATGTATGCTCTTTCAACTTCAAAGGAGATGATTTTTTTTTCAACTTTACATTGAACTTGACTTGCTCTAAATATATTAATAAGTTTCCTCGAAAGATTATCCCTATCCTCAACTGACTATCAACTTCTAAATGACCTGGCATTAAGGCATGCAATGTCATGCCAAAAATAACCCGAAGAACGCTTTTAAAAGCATTGCCAGTTCTGACACGATACAACTGCTGAGTCTGACTGACATTTTGATCCTTGGAGTTACAGGAGTGTTACCTACTGCAGTTTTAAGTTTGAATGCACTTACAGTGCCAAATAACCTTAACTCTGTTACGCCACATGTTCCTGTGTTCACACTCCATCACATTGTTCATTACAGTTTAAATAATCTCTAAAGGCCAGTTAGACACACAACAGTCTATGTTACCATCATCAACGCACTGCATTAGGCACAATTATCCCAAAATGTATGTTATCTCATTCACTGAACCTATTCAACTTCTTTTGTTACATATCTCTTACACCTCATTCTTGTATGGAACAAAACAAGAGCAGAACTACAGGATACAGCTACAAACAACTAAACAAGCCTCACTCAATGACCATGACATATGGATAATAATCTTACAAGGTTTCTTATTGCTGAATAAGTCAATCTTTTTCCTCTAAGGTAGCAGACAAGACGGTAATCTTTTCTTTCATCTTCTGAAAGTGGTTGTCTCATCTCTCGTACGGTGTCGCCGTCGTCTGACCCAGACCTTCTCTTCCCTTGGAGAAAATATAATATCTATCTTAGATCACAACTTTTCCCCTTCAGATCCGATGTCACCTTTCATCTCCTGAGAGATCGGATGCTGAGATGTCTTCAGTGCACTTTTAGTAGAGAGATCACCCGGGTAATGTAGAACAGTGGATGAAAGGTAATCCACCCAAATGAGTGGGCCTGTAAGCCACTGCAGCAAACACTGGAGCTCATTAACTTGGCTTTTGTTGGCCTCCGCTTCTCATTAGCACCCTGTCATATAAAAGGCTAGGCTTGAAGGAAAATAACAGCTTTTGACAAAGACCTTATATGCATGAAACCCTGTATCAGTTTCTAAGAATAGGTATTTCATCTACAGGGGGCACCTTAAACCTGATTGGATGTGATTGGTGAAAATGGGCTTAAAATCTAGACTTTTCAAAAGACAGACCCTATTTGAATTATGTATTCTTTTGCACAGGGACCCATTATCTATGTTGTAAACAGATAGTTGAAGTGTAATAAGAGCTCAGAGCCCAGTGATCTCTTACAGAGGCTGGACAATAAAAGGCCAGCATGGTGCAGAATATAAATGAAAACACAAATGTCTAATATCCACCTGTTGGCCTGATATTCACATTGCGGTCTGTTTTTCAAATGTTAATATGAAAATAGAGTTAATTTCCTGCTTTCAAAAGGATGCATCCACTCTGATGACCTCCACACCTGCTGGTGGAGGACAGGACAGTTTCTATTATAGAGGTCTGTTGTGTAGCATCATACAAGTCGATTTTTTGGGAGACAATATTAGGAGAAGGAGGGATTACTCCTCCCGGCTTGAATTTTTACTCACTCTTGAGGTTTTACAAGCAATGCTGAGTTTTACCAAAGAGCATTCTATGGTTAGCTTTGGCCACATGTACAAATATCCCGTCCCCTTTGGGAAAAAAAAAAATAAAAAAAAAAAAAAATAGATAAAAATAGATTCAGACTCTGCAGTTTTATCATGAAAGATATCAGTGTCGTGATGAAGCAAGCTGAAGGTGAGAGAGGAAGCAGGTTTCCCATAATGCATTAATGGGTGGTTTCACATTGCTGAGAAAAAAAGTATATATTTTGCCATTATTATTATTATGGTTGTTGTCTTTATAGTCATTTCCTCTCATGTGCACAATTCCCTGTTCACTATTAGTTTGAACTTGACACACTACTGTCACTGTAAATAAGGCTAATTAATTAATTCATAAATTAATATATCACAGGCTGTGATATTGACCCCCCCACTCCACCACCACCACAGCTACATAGCCAGCCTGTGGGAAACACTGAAACAGATGGTGTCCCACTGGAACCTGAACACTGGACCTCTATGTCACTTGAATTTACTTTAGCAACCTGTACACATCTTTGTGTGTGTGTGTGTGTGTGTGTGTGTGTGGTGACCAGGGAGAGGTGTGTGTGTATGTGTGTGTATGTGTGTTTGTGTATGTGTACACTCTGACAGGCCTAATGTGAGTGAGGAGGCAGCAGGAGTTGCAGTGGAGTGACTGGTTT
>OMKZ01034849.1:22425-39998 GCA_900302535.1 Neoniphon sammara | reverse complement strand
TAAAATTTAAGCCAAAAAAAAAAAAAAAAAAAAAAAAAAAAAAAAAAAAAAAAGGAAAGGAAAAACAGTGTTTTTGCAAGTCGAAATCGATGGTGTCATAATCATGTTTAGGCACAGCATGAATTATTTACAGTATACATGGGGCAAATTGAAGCTGCGAATAATGGACGTGGGAGCTCCAAAGCCATCAATTCACACCCTCACCGCTGAAGTGAAATGATGAAGTTATTTGTTCCACCATGAGGTGTTGATATGTTCAGATCTCGTCCTCGGGGTGTGTTTCACTCACTCACACACACACACTTCCCCTCCACATATACACCCGCTACCCCCACCTCCCCCCCCTATTTTGGTGCTCCCCTCCCTGAGGTACGGAGTCAACATGTCTCACCGAGTGCAGCTGAATAAGAGCTGAAGGAATTTTTCTCAGCGCACTCAGCATCCATTTGCACCTCTGTGAGCAGGCCTTCAGCTCCTTCCTCTGCCTCAAAGTGGGCTTGAAAACAAATTCGGACGGGAACGATGCACGGCAGCGGCGCGTGACGAGGCCAGGATTTATTTTGCATACAATAAAATACTTCTTTTTGGCATGGGGCTGGACAGTTAGTACAGTTTTGTGTGGACTTCAGGAGAATCAGGACGGAGAGGAAATGGTAGTCCTTGTGAAAATACAGTGTCTCTGGCATAGTGGACTTCAGAGCAATCCATTCCCACTGTTGACAGGTTACTTGGCTGAAATTAAATGATTCTACATGTCGTAGATAAAGAGATATAAGGACAAATTAAGCTAATAATTCACACCTTTTCCATATAAATAAATCCTCCTTTTTCTCTTTTCTATTAGCACAATAATGATTCAACCTATAAACAGTTCATGAAAGCTTTTATATTTGTGTCTGGTAGCTCTTTCCTGGGTAAAAACCTCACAGGAAGTGATGCGTTTTGGAATAAGCAGAGGAAGAAGAGCTAGCTAGTTAGCATGAGCAGTGTTAGCCGCCATGGCTAAGCAAAGAAAAGAGCGCCACCTACAGAAACTCAAATTCCATTGACAGAAAATCCAATGACAAAGAAGCCACAGCCCTGCCCACACTGTTTGATTGACAGGTAATCTCAGGGAGGGGCAGAAACAAAACAGCGATGAGCACTTAGCACCAAAAATGGAGGTAAAATGCTAAATAGGATTTTGCCAATATAAGTATGAAACTAGAACTTGGAGTCAGGGATTTGACTCCAGCCTCAAAACTTCCTTTTTGGCTGTGACTAGAGCTGAAAACTGGCCTTTAAATGAATGCTCGTAACCTTTGCACGTCCTTCCCGTAACCAAATGAAATCAACATGAACACAGAGTCGAAATGCCAGCACGGAACATCCTTCTAATTAGTCTGATTCTGGAGGTCACTCAGCATTTTGCTCTGTCTCCCGTGAATCTAAACCATCAACAAAGAGATACCTGGAGATACAAAAAAAAACAAGTTCATATAAAAATGCATGCAATCAAAGAGAAGCAGGCAACGTGGCAGAAATGAGACCTTTGCTAATGTTCCTTATCTTTGAAGAGTAAACATCACACGGGTCTATTTTCAATCTCATAAGATCTTTGGTGTGCCGAGATTGCAGCTGAGTCTCTTTGAGGTAAAAAAAAAAAAAAAAAAACATTCAAACTGTTTCTTTGTGCATGACAGAAAGCCCAGAGGCTCCTCACACAGGTTCCATGTTTTGATCAGGCCTGTGTTATTCTGTTTTCGATTGCAGGCAGCACGGCATCGACTCCCGTGCTCGTGCATCTGTATCTCCCTGCTGTCACGTGCACGCTCTGCCCTAGTTCTGTTGACAGAGCGGGGCGTACATGCGAGCTCTCCCAAACATGCTCGAGGCTGTGGATGTCTTTCATGGCTTTGACCTGCAGTGTGGGAGCGGTGAGGCTCGAGTTTAGTACTGCAAAGTGAAAAACCACAAAATAGCTTCAGATATCGCTGTGGGAATAAGTGCTTCTCATGAAATATACATTCGTATAGCTTCGCCGGCCCGCCCGGCTATGCACTCGCACCGCAGTCTCAATCGGAATGCAGTCTCATAATTTCAATTAGGTTTTATAGAGCGTTTGATATAGCTGTGAGGGAAATCAAAGCCATCAGCCATCTGTTGTGGTTCAGCCCTTACTACAAAGCAAAAAAAGACAAATTCATGCATCAAGTTCATAGCTTCTCCCTTGGCAAAAGAAAAAGGATTTGAGCCAGGGCATGATTGTTATGTCTGTGTCCTTTTAACCCACATAGTTCAGGAACTCATTTCTCAGGCAAATGTTTCCTTGTTGGGGTCAGAGTGAAAAGATCACAACCTTGATTGAAACCTGATTTTGCTATAAACTGTCCTTTGCCATCAACTAAATGTGAAGCAAAAAAGAGACACAAAATACCGCTGGTTGGTGTTATCGGGCTCAAATTTGCATCATAATGTATATGAAAAGGTTATCTGCGATGTTCCTGCCGTGAATGACGTCGATGTGCAGGAGTTCAGCGTCAGTCTAAACCGGTGCAGAATTTTCACAACATGACATTATGGTTGGATTTCACATTGAAACAGCTTTGGAACCTGATTTGAACTGATATGATTAAGCAATCTAGATACTGACTTTGCAAACTGATGCAGGCAGCAGCTACAGACGACAACAAATGTTGTGTCCGGTTCCATTTTGGTGCTATATTCAGGGTTTGTACAAAATCTTGAAAGTTTGGAAAATGCTTAATTTTAACCGTTATGTCTTCAAGGTTAGTAATATGCTTGAATTCAAATACACTGCTTGAAAAATGGTTGATATTCAACATAATCTGGTGTTTCATCTACACAATCATTTGTAAAAAATCTTTTAATATTTGAATCAATCCCGTACTCTGCATTAAAAAATCATGGTCAAAACTACAATCAAAGTTAATATGAACAGCTGGTAAAAAAAAATTAACAAAGTGACAATATACATTGATTTCTGTGTGTATAAAGGAATTCTGTAAACTTTATTTTTCGCAGTTGCATTTAAAATAACAATTTTATATGATTTGAGCGTGGGAATTTTGGTTTAGGTACCTTGAAAAGGAATTGATTTTTACTCTCTGCACAAACCCTGGACATTATATGGGTAAAACTAAAATGTTTGCTAGCTAGCTGCAAAATTGGGAGGTAAATACCAATTCGAAACAGTTTCCAAATCTGTTTTAACAAAAATGTGCAGCATAGCATTTTATTGTGAACTGGTCTGTGCTTGCTGGAGGTGTATATATGTATGTGTGCATGTGTATATATGTGTTTGGGGGTTGGTGCCCTAAATGCATGGAGGCTGTTCAATTTGATCAGCATCTAATCCCCACTCATCTAAAAGGCTGAATTGAATTTCTGTAGCTCTGAGGACAGTCAATAGCTAATGAAATTGTTCTCTCATTGATTGGATGTAAATAACATACTCTTTATTGGAACAAACGCTTTCACCCCATTCAAAAAGTGAACTCATGAGAGGAAAGCAGATCCAAGGCTTCTGCTTGTGAAAACTGTGGAAAAGGCATTCAAAATCCATCCGGCTGGCTCGATGAACGGGGTTAAAAACGTGGAAAGATCCAGTGTTTTTCGGCCTTGGGGTGTTCATTGGGGAGCAGAGCATACAGTTTGCTCACCCTGTTCACTGAACAAGCCAATGCATTCAGGGCTTTTTCACTTTTTCATGAGGAGTACCTTGGATTTACTCTGCTTTCTATTGACCTCACAGTAAAGAGCACCCTCCACTTCAGACTTCATATTTGTACCAGTGGAGCAGAGCACCCGTTGACCTGTTTTCCTTCATTTATGTTAATCAAACCCACTGTTTAAAGCCGCCTTTGTTGAATATTCGGTTATTGCCTCATGACCTTGTTGACTGATGACCAAACTGGCCAAAATGCCCTTGTTTGGATTGCTTAACAACACTGCTCCCTGCTGGTGAAGTTACAGCAGCCTGAGATTTACCTCTCATGACCTAGGATTGCATTTGGTTTGCATTTGGAACAGAGCAGCTGTAGGTTTCCCAAAAGCACCACAGGACTGTAAAAGAAACCAGTAGCTCAATGCAGGGGTTTTTCAACTGTTTCAATGTGCTGGACCCCCATAGACTCCCATTAAACCCCACAGACCCACACCGAGCCCTGCACACAAGTATGCAGGCTTGTACGCCCACTAAAACTCCCCTGCAACCCCCTTTTAATATTGGAACAAAGTTAACTCACCTGTATCGGCTGACATGAATCTCAAGGCCCACTTTGACAAGCACTGGCTTAGCACCTGCTTCACTGTGACAGACAATGATTTACTAGATAGCACAGCCGCCCTCAGTTTGAAAAAGTACTTAATGTACATCAAAATGAGTGACGTTTTGGCACATGGAACAACACTCTGACAGTAACTGACAGTAACAACCTGGAGCAAAGGACAGACTTGTGACGGTCATATGTATTTGAAACACTGAAAAAAGTCACGGTAATCTGTCATTCTATATAAAAAATGATCTAATAGCAGCGGCTTGTAAAAAGTTAAAGGATTACAACTGGGAATACTTTTAAAGTGAAAGTGAGAAACTCAGAGGTCCATTTAAATAGTGGCAGATGTTAATTGCCTCATAAAATGTGGCACAGAAGAATATTTGTGTTTGAATGCAATCTTGAAATTAATTTCTTAAACTCACAATCATTTTAGTAGTAGTGATGGAGGATTAAGTAGTGGTACCAGTAGCTGTTGTAGAAGTATAAATAGTATTGGTAGTATTGTTGAAATCAGAGCAAAAACAGCAAAAACTTCTAAAACCAAAGCCATTGATTAAGCCAATGTAACATTGTGCATCATTTTATGCACATTTCTCTGGAACTCAGTGTGACATATTGGGTATTGGTAAACCTTGAAGTCTCCACTAGAATTTAAAATAAAATTCTACAGGTGTGAACAAAGCTCAGTTGCACAGCAATGACAAACCCACCCATGGGAGCAGCCGAGTTGAAGAGTTTACAAGCCTTTTTCCTTTCAAACGTGTCTGAGAAATTCAACAAGCAGCTGTTTTTCTAAAACCTGTATAATAAGAATGTTATATTACAGTAACTGTACTGAATTACCAAATTTGTATTGAGATGAGTGCAATCACATCACATGCAAACTTTTATCTTCCAAACCCTGTGTGAATAAAAAGAAAAAACTAATTTCTTGAAGCCAAAAACAAACAAACAAAAAAACAAACAAACAGAGAAGCAAGACTTGATTTGATGGCATCATGAGGCTTTAAAACCTTTAGTTCTTCCAGAAAAAATAATGGAGCAGAAAACATAGCGGTGGAACATGCTGACCTAGATCAGACCTGATTTTTAATAAAAGCACAGTAATTGTACAGTCCACTGCTGAACCAATTTTAAGGGTATTTCATTTGAAGAAGTTTAAAAGAGCATTTTTTCCACTCACCAGTGTGAACAAAGCTTTCATCCTTAAAGGAATACTCCAGTGTTTTGGGCAAAATACCCCTAACAAGATCTTCGATAGACAAGATGTTCATTTTTACCTCTGTATGTCCACTGGTTTGCTTCCGATTGGTTATGTAAATAAGACAGTTTTGGAGCTGCTGTAAGGATTTTTTGTTTGTTTGTTTATTTCACTTTGACGGAGCTAGGCTAATGACTCCTGTAGACTTTAAGTCTTTATGCTAAGCTAACACGAAATGCTAACTGTAGGAACCACAGCAGATCCTGGTTTTAGATACACCTCATGTAAGAGAGATGGGAAAAAATTATTGTACAACAAACAAATGAAATGGACTACAAGAGAGCTTGAAACTGAATTATAACCCATCAGTTAAAATAACTTGTTTCTAACCTTTTAAATAGTGTTTGTAATGTATTTCTTTCAATTATGTCTATTGGTGTTTGTCAGGTATATGGCCGTGTATGACCGTCTGTGATGAACACATGAACCTTTGCACCCTGACTTTCAGACACACAGAGATAATCTTATCACTGAGCTGCCCAGCCCAGATTAAAGTCTGGCAGGGTAAATGTGTCAACCTGGGTTTACATATGTGTGTGCGCGCGCCAAACACTGGTGTTACTGAGTTGCTTCAGTGCATGTGTGGTTGTGTTGTAGTTTCTGCGTAGATGCATAGAAAAGAGTCCCATCACCACCAATAAACCTTTATTTCAGCGGCCACTTTGACCACCCATGGGTAAACACAGGTGTTTCTAATGACATTAATTCATGGAATATGTTGTCACAGGTAAACACTGGTGTTACTAATGACATTAATTAAAGGAATATGTTTTGGGCAAAATACCTTTTTTCCAACTTACCCAGACTGAGACAAAATGTTCGATAACATTTTCACATTGGTTCAGTTCCTATGGGTAGCATTTCGTGTTAGCTTAGCCTAAAGACTTGAAGTCTTTATGCTAAGTTTCAAGCATAAAGACTTTAAGTGTAAATAAGACAGTTTCAGAGTTGCTGTAAGATTTATTTTTTCTTTGAGAGCTAGGCTAATGACTCCTGTAGACTTCAAGTCTTTATGCTAAGCTAACACAAAATGCTAACCACTGGAACCGAACCAGTGGACGTACAGAGGTGAAAATGCTATCGAACATCTTGTCTCAGTCTGGGTAATTTGGAAAAAGAGTATTTTGCCCAAAAGGTTGGAGTATTCCTTTAAGGTTCTGTTCCATATAAAGGATTATTCCGTGTTTTTTTTTTTTTTTCACCTGGACTCTATTTTCCCCTTTATCTGGGTCTAAATGATTAACGGTGATAATGACGGAATTATCCTTTATGTGTAGTGGAGTCTTTCCAGGGAATCAGCATGAACAATAGCAGGACCCTGGCTCTGTTTAATGGAACAAAACCTTCATTAATGTCATTACTAGTATCTGTGTTTACCTGCTATTTCATGTCAAAATGACTGCTGTGGAAAGGTCTATTGTAGATTTGCCCACATGAAATTATGGTGTCAAGTCTGGACACACACACACACACAGGATTTATGGGCACTGAAGTCCTCAGATTTCACACAGTCTAGTCTGGCCGCCATTTCGGGGCCAGCGGCATGCAAAGCAGCCTTAATTTGAAGCGCTTCACCAAAACCGCCCCTTGCCGGCTTACGCATCTGCCAGCCGAGCCTTCTCTCAGGTCCTCATGTGTGAGTGAACAAATCAAATCCGCGGGAGGTATGCTGTGGTGTCAGTGTGAGCAAGCCTTTGTGACAGAGGAGGCTGTGAGTGAAGCTGCCTTTAAGAGGCCTTGGAAGAAAAGAAAAAAAAGGCTTTAATGCATCAGATACTACAGACTGTGAGAGCAGTGTTTTAAACCTGGAGGGATGTGACTCGACTGCTCATGACGACGCCCCGACGGCTGGATTCCTGACAGCCTGGATAACAATGTAGTCAAATGTTGACGGCGCGTGATGAGCGCTGTGAGCTGTCGAGCGGCCAGTGCACTCACACACATGCAGCACACAACTAGAGCCTGGACACACGCATGCATGTAGATCAGCACATGCATCATTCAGGGTTAAATCACAAAGGTCCCCCTTTCATTCAATCACTGATTCACACTCAAATGCATGCAGGATTTGATAAGATTTACTCCCAAGGACGATTTTTGTTGATTATTTAATACTGATTTTTCAAGCTGTATCTAGAGAGATAATAGTGATAAGCCTATAATTAGAATAGCCATTGTCATGCATTTTGTTAATGGGATCATTCCTGCTGAACTCCATTGTACTATTCCTCATTTTGCTGGAACCCCCTCAAGCAGCCCTGGAAAACCCCTTAAAGCCCCCCGCCCCCTTCCCAAGGGACCCCGGACCCTCACTGTGAGCACCACTGTTGTTAAGAGGCAGACTGTGCAATTTCAGACTCAGACAACAGATGCCAGTATTTCTCCACACATCCACTGTGGTCCTCCTGACTCCACCAAGATACATGAGGTGCAGTGCAAAAAAAAAAAAAAATGCCATGAAAAGTGTTTAGACATGGATGTGAAAAGCAAGGACACTTCTTGTGGATTGAAAAACATGCTGATGTTGTCGATGACTGTGACCATGAAGTAGCAAGTTAGTTTTGAAAGGTAGACGAGAAGCTCTAAACGGCCCTGTAGTAGAGCTGGAATGAAAATATATAGCATGTTTTAAGAGAGGAGAGGATAAAAAGACAGATTAGATCAAACTTGCATGGTTTCAGTTCAGGACCTGGGCTGTTGCTGGATGCAGAAATGTCAAATTAAATAGAATTAATAGAATAAATTAAATGAGGACAAATGAGGGTTATATGAAGATATGCAGTTGACAATTTCAACAGTGGAACATGTAATACAAGGCATTTAGTTTAATATTATATTGCTAGGTGTTCATTACCAGATATTTCCCAGCCAATGAAATGCTTCCTTACCAATCACGTGACAATTGTAAACAAACGGACCATATTAAAAAAGCAAACGACCTAGAAACTTTAGCTGCGTCAAGGGTCAACACGTAGCTAGCGTAAAACCAGGATGTTGTGGTTTGGGCTTTCTAAATAAATGACTTTTCTTTTTTCAGTGTTTGTGAAGAACAGAAGCCCAAATGTTTTAGCACAATAACATTTTCGTTTTAAGTTGCTACAAATTCATCCTTAAACACGTTCTTCGTCGTGGCTTTGCTCGTTAGTACTCTTTACAACACGTACTCCGGCGTTTTCTTTTGGAAGTCCTAACCGGAAATAATTTTTATTTTAATATATTATAGTTGCCTTGACAGTAATTGGGACAGTTTAAGGAAACAGTCCTCGCAGGGTAGTTTACATGGCAACACTCACAGTCAGGATTTTCAGTGATGAATATTTGTCAGAATAGCTAAAGGTAAGTTGAACTGAGCCCGAAACATAAGCTAAGGTCACAGTTTCCCTGTTTATAATGTGTAGCAGCGTCAGTGCATATAATACGGAAGTAATGTCCTTGCATTTGTCATTTACCACCACCAACTTATGACCCCAGTTATAATTATAATGTTATAATATTTGGAGACTCATGTAGACTAAGGTCAATTCCACATGTTGCCATACTCGGCTGTTGCCAGTAGAGTGTATGTGCATGCAACGCTGATACATCTGTTTTGTCCAGTCTTGAGTATAATTGAAATACATGATTGAGTCCTACTACTATTAGAAATCCTTTCATTGCATTGTCTATGCAGGATAGAGCCTCTATAGTACTTAAGACTTATTGGTTCCTCGTTGCAGAGAAACCAAAGGCTGCAAACTACAAATGGAAAAGTTATCATCGGTTTGATTTATCTGGTTTTCTATCCTCCAGTGTTTTCCCCCTCTGACAAAATGAAGTCCACATCCTATCTGCTGCTGCTGCTTTTGGAGGCAAGCTGCGTCTCCCCTCTGCAAAACAGCAAGCCCAATTTTGTCCTGATGATGGTGGATGACCTGGGAATTGGGGACCTGGGCTGCTACGGCAACACAACCTTGAGGTACAAACTACAGTAGTTTACACTCCACAGCGTTGCCATGCGGCCTTGTGGAGTGTGACAGCTTGAGCATATTTTGCAGTATTACTGTGGGTCAGGGGGTTTGATTGATTCAAATGAATGGAAAAAAGCTGAAACACAGGCGATGTTGCCTCCAGGCTATTAGATCTGTAAAAGTGTACGCCTGGCAGGCAGTTGATTTCTGTCGTTAGTGAATTTACATACAAGGCAACAGTGACAAGCATGTCGCTTTGTGGTTGTTTATTGCGTGGGACAGGAATAAGTAAAGTGGAGCCGTCACTTGGTAGACTGGGCCTTTTAAAATGTATTTGATTTTACATTGTTTATTTAATCAGTCACAGATTACAAGAAAACACGAAAGAAGCATTGACGGTAGAAAAGTGTGCAGGGGAGGCCAAGGAAATCCAGAACAGCTTATCATGTGGTTTACGGCTGTCTTCCAATAAATCATGTAACAATGAAAACGCCTTTTGGAGGAAAACCGTTAGAGACTTAACTAACTAAAAATGATGGAAAACCTAATATGGCGTACACTGATGGTCCTGGAGGCAGATTCTTTACATTCTGTGACATTTAGCTGAAGCAGAGCTTTAAAGTCGAGCAAATGAAACAAGACAGTTATAAAAGATATGAATGGGACCTGCAGTAGGCTTTGATTTCCAATGCTGTTTTACATTACCTGAATTTACAGTTGATCACAGCAAGTTTGATCTGCATGCATCTCTGCTCTGCAGGGCTAATACAGTATGCCAGACATGTTGGAGATCATGTCCTTAAACATTTAATTTCCTGGTGTCCTTTTTCTTATTCCGCTCATTTATAGTTTCAGAACTTTCATTAGCTCTGGTCAATTGGAAGTGGGAAGTTTTTGACAGATTTTTGTTTCTTTATTTTGGATGATAAATTGCTCTTACATTGAATTCCCAACAGCATTAAAAGGGTCTTAAAAAGCCTTAAATTTAGCCTTCGGAAGCCTGCATATCCCCTGTGTTAGAACAGTGCTGGTGATTAATTGTGTTTGCAGGACCCCCAGTATCGATCGGCTGGCCCAGGAAGGGGTGAGGCTGACACACCACATCGCTGCGGCGCCCCTCTGCACGCCCAGCAGGGCGGCCTTCCTCACTGGACGCTACCCGATACGATCAGGCCAGTTTAGACTCGCCAACTTAACTCTGCCCTTGGGAGCATCGCAGAAAGCTTTAGTGAGTGACATGGTGCTTAATGGTTTGACTGCGGTCAGGATCCACAGAGGGGGGAAAAAAACGAAAAAGCACTGAGTTCTCATCCAGCAATCGAACCATTAAGCAGCATCACTTGGGAAAAATCTTTGCGTTATTCCCCAATGGCAGCCTACTTATTAGGCCTGTTAATTATTGAACATAAGGTAGTTTGATGATATGTTGCTTCCAATCCTGCCTTTACCATTTAGAATGAACTCTGCACTCAGTACACATAAAAAGTACACTGCACTACAGTGCACTACAGAGTGTACCTAGTCACTCTATGGACAGTTGTATAACACTGGAAACAATGGTTTTTTTTTTATGTATCCGTCCACTTTCTGGCATAACATGTGAGGTACAATCTAGGTTCTTAGTTACAATAATTAATTTGCCATATGCATCACAAACATGAGTGTATCTCTAGTATATCAGTTGTATGTGCATAATTTCTTGAGCAGGTATACCAAGTCATATTCTTACTATATGTGGTATGTGCTTGTCAAATGAAGATAATTGATTTTCATATGCTTTTTCCTGTTGGAACAGGTATGGCTGGTCATGGAAGACTTGCCGTCTACATATTCTCGGCGGCATCTGGAGGTCTTCCGAGCCAAGAGGTTACCTTTGCCAAGATTGCCAGACAACAAGGCTATGAGACCGCTCTTATAGGTGCGCTCCAATTATCCTGCATTATAGAAATTTCCCAGTATGCTCACGGTGGTGGCAGCCTCGAGGCCTTCACTTCAAATTGATCACATATTATGGGCTTAAGTCAAATTTTCACGCCTAGCACACTGTGTGGACAAAACATTAGGGCCATCTGCACTTTCCGTGAAATAGACTGAGCAAATGAATCCAGTTTAAAGCTTGTCATTCTTTAATGATTCCATCAACTAAATCCATGTTAGTCATGATGTGAAGAGGTAGATAATAATAAATGAAGATGAAAAGGGTCAAAGAGTGTTTTTAGTCCTTGTGATAGTTCAGACTGTGCAAAATCGGGTGCAACTCAACGGTAGGAAGGAACTCCTAATCATTGTATATTTTTTAATATTTTCTGCACTGTTTGATGGTTTAATCAATAGCACATAGTTGTTATACTGGCATTAGGCAGCTTTGCATGTTGACAGCCCCGAGTGCAAGTGGGAGATTTTGAAACTTTGGAGGACTTCATTACCCAGAAAGCACTATACATGACGTCAGAAAATTATGCGCTACTCAGACCTAAATTTGCAATTCTTGGTGGCCAAGCGGCATGCAGATTGAGGAAAAAAAATCCTGTTGCAGCAGGTTTAACCACTGATGGTGAGACCAGCTTTCTCTGGATAGAGTGCTTGCTCACTGCTGTTTAGGAGACACTTATGGATTTCACTATTAAGTTTTGATGTGTCACTTTGTGTAAGCTGCATATATCCCGCCAGTGTTCAATCCCAAAATCTGCATTTATTTTGGGCAAATCTGCTCCAGTTCAGAGTTTGGTAAGTGTAAGTCATGCACTGGCAGCCGAACAAAGCCTATGTGAGAATAGATCCTCGTATTCGGACTCTGTGGCCGTGCAGGGGAAAGTATTTAAATCACACCTCTCTCACACCTGCCCAATGGGCAGTTAGATATTTTGTGATTTGAGTGAGCCAGTCACATTCCCTTGTAGAGAAGCACTTGACTGTAATTTTGAGAAACTGAAAATTCTGTAGGCCTAAAGAGAAAGAGCACAGATCAAACAGATGCAAAAAGCTGCGTCATATTTATAATAAAATGATGGTCTCTACTGAGCCTCTAATTATAAGATGGTATGATTACGTGATAGTAAATAGCATACTATATGAACTTCATTGCATTGCTTGTTCATTAAGCCTATAATAGGCCAATCTGTGTTTTTATTTAACCTGATTTCATTATCAAATGTAATAATTTGCAAATATCTTGAGGCATAAGAGGTTGCTTGTACTGAATACAATACTGAATATGAATATAAATGAAGCTGTTGTCTTCATAGTAGTTATTAAATGCCAGCTTAAGCCTGACTGCTGGCATCATGACCAAGTCATGAAGGGCACTGCAGATGCGAGCTGCGCCTCCACCCAGCAAAGGAGACCATTTATTTCAACAGAGCTAAGGAGAAGCCAACACCTGCTGGAACCACCTCCAATGGCCAACCACACAAGACTGAGCTGAAAGTTGACTTGGGGAAGCAGCTAAAGTTCCCAGAAACCATTGCAGCGACATCTCTGAGGCCAGCCATGGTACTGCTAGCTCAAACCTCCAAGCAGGTCATCATCCTGGAACTCATCATCCCATAGGAAGACTGCATTGAGGAAACCAGAGATAGAAATAGGGCAAAATATGAGCAACTGCTGGAGCAGGGCCGCAGCAGTGGGTGGCCAGCATGGTGTGAGCCCATCAACATAGGATACAGAGGATTTGGTGGCCAGTCCCTTTGTAGGGTCTGTAGCCTACTGAGTTTTACAGAGGAAAGCAGGCGGAGGTCCATCAAGACCACCACCGAGGCAGCCATGACAGGCTCTTGGCTGTCTTGGTGGTTGTGGATCAGGAGAAGCAAGCCATGGGTGAACAGCACTACCTAGACACAAGCCAAGACTTGATCACCTCGGTTGGGTCACCTGGACAAGGGTGTCTGATAAAAGACCCGAAAGACCCAGTGACCCAAGACTAAATGAAATGAAGCTGTCTTCCTAGTTGTTACTAATTGCAATCTTAGTCAAAAACTCACACTGGATCTTGCACTTGGGCCACCTTTTCTCCAGAGTAGACATCAAAGTAGAAAAGCACACGCGCTGCAAGTCAGAATCCCAGAGATGCTGGAGAAATTCTGCCCCACAGATGTAGCTGCCAGAGACACCTAGCAAGAGCTTCACTTCGCTGACAGGCTGAAGACTGAATGTTGACCCACACAGTGTTGTGGATAAATCTTCACTGCCACAGCTTATCTCAGCTCTGAATATGTGTCATAGAGAAAATCTATGGCATTCCAAGTAGTAGGGATGGGGTGTTCCTCTTTGTTAGAGAGAAGTTAGACTGATAAGACAAGTTTAACTGTACCAAAAATCTGGCCAAGTACAACTTTATAAAGGACAAAATAATGTGCTAAGCTCTCAAGGGTTTCATTTCTCTTGTCACTTTGTTTTCAAGGTATTCTATCAAATAATTATTCTTTTGTTTTAATTTTTATTTTCTCCAGGAAAATGGCATCTTGGACTTAATTGTGAGAGCAGTGATGATCATTGCCACCACCCAAGCATCCATGGCTTTGACCACTTCTATGGTATCTCAATGACCAACATGCGGGACTGCCAGTGGGGCCACGGCACAGTGTTTCAGGTCCACAAGTACATACCGTACAGTACACTGGGCATGGGCCTGTTCACTGTGGCCTTACTCCATTACTGGGGCGTGGTCACCATTTGGAAAGGGCTGATTCTTAGGTTGGTGTTGCTGCTGTCCGTGGCAGTGGGTCTTTTTGCAGCATTTGTCATAACTTTCCCCAACTTCAACTGTATACTCATGAGGAACCACGATGTCGTGGAGCAGCCATTCATTTCCGAAAACCTGACGCGGCGGATGACGCATGAGGCAGTGGACTTCATAGAAAGGTACATTTGGTTTATCCTGAACCATGCGACTTGAGTGACTCAGCGGAATTTGTGTCTTGGACATGTTGCTCTTCTGAAGAGCAGTATATTTCTTAAAGGGGCTATGTATTGCATTTTTAAACTGCACCACTGTTGACTTAATTGTGATAGTTTGGTATAATTACCATAAACAAACGAGACCATATTTGAGATGATTGGTCGTCTCTGGCTCATGCCAGCAGTATTGTTAGTACTAGTGTTTCACAAAATGAAAACCATATTTTCCATAAACCCCATTGCAGCCTTTGACTCTATTCACCATCCGCCACTGCAACTCTCAAAGTTTTAGCTCTATAAGAACAGTACCCTCTTTCTGTTTTGTGCTGTAAAGCAATCTCCATATCTGCCATGAATCAATTGATCAAATTTCCTCCAAAATCTGATCTACAGTTGCACATGTAGCGGTCCATGAAGGCCACAAGTCTTCCCAACAATGTCAGTTGTTGGGAAGACAATCTCATTTGTTTACAGTAATTATACTGACGTCTCAAAATGTGGTAATGATTTATTGTTAAAGGTACACATAGCATGAGAATGCTTATGAGGAATGCATATTTACATATAATATGCATTCCTCATAAGCATATGCATTTATATGCATGCATATGCATATAAATGCATATTAAAGGTTTGTTTTTATTCTGGCCAGTGAATCACTCTCCATTATACAGTATATTTTCCTTGATCTTAAATGTCAGTTTATGAAAAAGTAAAGTAATGCACCATACCTACTTTCACACACTTAACAGTATTTTATATTTCTCCAGGAACTCAGCGAGGCCTTTCCTGCTCTTCCTCTCCTTCCTCCAGGTGCATACAGCCATATTTGCTTCTGCACCATTTAGAGGGACAAGCCGTCACGGTATCTATGGAGATGCTGTTCATGAGGTGGACTGGAGTGTAGGTGAGCAGTGTTTAATTTAATTAATTTGTTTTCTTTTCAAAGGAGAGGAAGCAGCCTGCCCTCTCCATCTATTTACAATTTATTCAACCAGCAGGTGAGCAGACCTTTTACTGTAGCAAATACACATACTGTGACCTTTGTGGTATAAGATTACCTTGTTGTCTTGGTTTCAGTTAAGAGGATCCATCATCACAGTGCATAAACTGCCACATTCAGGAACTGAATCCCTATACACAGAGGAACTGATCATACTGTGGATGGAAGCAGATGGTCCAGGTTTATTTAGAATCCTATTTACTTCAGTTGGAATCCTTATGTGTTTTAGTGCATGCAGCTCTATAGGCATTTATGAATGGTCACCCAGCAAAATAGCCTCCATGGGGACATAGTTAGGCTTGATTGCTGCACTGGGCAATTTTGTACACTGGCCACCCCAAATGGCAGTGGAAGCTAATGATCAATCTATTGAAGTAAATGCAGCAGTAACAGTATTTGGTGACAGTGGTAGTTCAGCTATTGTTGGTTCAAGTTCAAGTTCAGATTTATTTAGAGCCCAAAATCACTGTACACAGTCTGAAAGGGCTTTACAGGCCCACAAGTTTACAAGAAACAAAATAGGGTGACACCCCCTGACTTAACCCTCATAGCGGGCAAGAAAAAACTCTCCAAAAATCCCAGAGGCAAGGGAAAAAAGGGAAGAAATCTTGGGAAGGACCACAGAACACAGCCTATTAACAATCCTGTAATTAATTTGCACTTTGTGATGGCTTTTTGAGATGTAATGATAGAAACCAATACCAACGTGCACAGGCCAGCCATGTTACTTTATTCAGCACCTCATTCTTTGTCTCTCATCACTGTTTGTCGCCAAAATCCATGCTGGGCTCCAGCTCCTCTGGCTGAGCTTAGCTGTGCTGCTGTAATGTATGCTTTTGGGGAGATCAAGGGCGTAAATTTGGGTTGAACATTGGTGGGGTTAGATGTCCACCCAATTTAAAATTGTTGGTTGGTCTTTTTTCAATCTTCTCATTTTGTGTGCCGGCGTACTTCATCCCACCAGCACTTACTTGTACTCAGTGGTGGAAATGGCCAGGTTTTACTGGGGGAACCATACCTGGGCGGAGTCAACGCCTTGGGGGAGGGGGGTGGGGTAATCTCAGCCCTTATGATAAAATCAAGAGTTGAATGCTTGAATGTTTATTTTTTTATTTATTATAAAAAATATATATTTTACTCAGTACCATGAAAGCTACATAAAAATATCTTACTAAAGTTAGTTAAAATAAGATTTCTGAGATCTACTGATTATTTCCCCTTGATTTTATCAATGACAGATTTGATGACAGTGCTTATTCAGCTTTCAAAAACATGCTCCTCTCCACTGCATTCTGTCTCCTCAGTTCTCCTCTCCTCTCTGTAAAAGACAAATGACAGACAATGAGAAGGTTACCAAATGAACTCTTCATATGCATTGGAATTCTGATATTAACATGAAATAAATGAAAAAGAAAGGGTTGACATTGCATCTCCTTCTCTTCTCCGCTGCATTCTGTCTCTTCAGTTCTCCTCTCCACTGCGTTGTTACTGCTGCATTGCTGCAAATTATGCATGTTGCCAAAAACCATATTTACATACATACATACATACTTATTGTTACAAATAAATCTAATCTCACTTTAGGTATTTGCATTACAGACTTTATAACCTTCATGAACAATGCTTTAGTTTACTAAATGTCATTAACGTCAATTCTTCCATGTAACACAATTTCATAGCAACTTAAACCTCAGTTTTTCATAAATAGAGACTGGATGGTTTTAAACTATCTTATGTGCTGTACTACAGTCTACAGGCTGTTTTCCTCATTTAAATGCCAGACTACTACAGGCTTCCTGCGTGAGCTGTTTATGAACTCAATACTACAGTAGTTCATAAACGTGTAGTAAATGTATACATGAACTAAACATAAACTAACAATTTACACCTCACATGGATCAGATCTACTAAACAACTGCAATCTAATGCAACACACTAATTGCCCAAGTAAAGTGATTGATGGTAATTACCATAGAAAGTACACCTTGTACTAATTTATTGCTATGGTAACAGGCAGTTATTGTTGTTGTTTTATTATTATTATTAGTAGTAGTAGTAGTAGAATATAATAACTGCATACATTTCAGTTTGAATTTGTCTTTACAGGACAATCAGCTTTGTAAAATTGATCGAATAGAAGCTATGACACTACTGTTATTTATTATAGGCTACTATACAAGAGATGA
>OMKZ01034849.1:0-14421 GCA_900302535.1 Neoniphon sammara | reverse complement strand
AGAAAAAGAGAAAAGGATATGAAGAAGACATAGAATTTTAGATTAAAAACATGGTGCGGCTGTGCTTACAGCACCTAATGTTAGTTGGCCTCAGGCCCTTCCCAGCTCAGTGAATAGCATATAAATTATCACAGTAATTTCCATTGGGGGCAAATTTAGGGCTCCTGAATCTGAATTTGGGGCTTGGAGGTTAGAGGAAGGGTCTTGAAATACCAATGGGTATTTTTGTTCCAAATCTCAGTGGCTCACCAAGTAATCACTGACTCATTGGTATTGATCAACAACTCTATCAACCCCCTGCAGATATATTTTAATTATTTTGTGCTACAGGCAGAGTATGCGTTTTTTGAAAATACAGTTTTAATCATTCTCTTTAAACCTGAGGGCATTATTCATTCTTCCAAATTGAGAGATAACCAGGTTAACCGCAGGCTTTGTGCAGCTCAAGCGATGCTATAGCCCACATTGGTAAAAACAAAACAAAACAAACAAACAAACAAAAAAAAAACGTGCTGTACCGTTCATTATTTATAGGTAACCTTAGTTATATCCTGTCTCATCTCAGGTCAGATCATGCAGACTTTGGACAGGCTGCAGCTGAGAGAAAACACACTGGTCTACCTGACCTCAGACCAGGGGGCTCACCTGGAGGAAATCTCTTCCAGTGGGGAGGTGCATGGAGGATGGAACGGCATATATAAAGGTAGAGCATGACCAGAAGTCTTCTGCATATGCTGAACCATATTTAACTTAACATCTCAGGCTGGCACAGTGGTGACGCAGGAAAGGTTTATCCTTAAGAAAAGCATGAGCAAACTCAAGTCAGTGTTTTAAGACTGGCTGCCAGACAAGGGTTCATACAGCCCTGTCAATATACACTCAGATTTGATGTAATCCTCCTGTATGGACACAGCAGGCCTGATTGAAAGCCAGCACTGAGAACTTTGTAAGCCTGCCACTATTTGCTCTGCTCTTTTGTCTCAGCAAGTGGTGAGTCGTTCCTTCAATTACCAACCCACCAACCTTCCAAGACTTGTTGAGTTATGAATTCTGCATGAGAACTGCTTTCCTGACTTTGTGATTATTATTATTTTTTTTTACTTTACTGCTCTCTTTTTCTGAGCAGCAGGGAAGTCTACAAATTGGGAGGGAGGGATCCGGGTCCCGGGGATTCTCAGTTGGCCCGGGAAATTCCCCGGTGGCAGGCAAGTAGACGAACCCACAAGCAACATGGACCTGTTTCCTACTGTGGTGCAGCTAACCGGAGCAAAACTCCCACAGGATAGGTGAGCTGGCATCGTCTTGAGACAGCACAACTTCCACAAGTGTCAGTCAAAACAACTGTGCTTTGAAATCTAGGTCACTTTTTAAGAAGGGGAGAGGCAGGGAAAGCCAAACCAATTCTCTGCATTTTTTTTAATCACACAGTATGCTCCCATTGAGTGTAAACAAGTGGAAAATTGTCTGCTGCTGAAGAAAGGTTTTCTTGGCGGTATAAAGATAATCCAGAACCTCTGATCAAAGGGTTTGATCAGACATTTCAATTCTGTGAAATGAACAGTTGTGTGTCAGAGACTTTTGTTGATTTTGTGCCTTTTCTTTTTCAGAGAGATAGATGGCCGAGACCTCATGGCTTTGCTTCAAGATAAAGCGGAGAGGTCAAACCATGAGTTTCTCTTTCATTATTGCAATGCCTACTTGAACGCTGTCAGATGGCACCCAGAAAATAGTAAGTCTGAACAGTCTCTTTATTTATACTATAAGATCAGGTGTATGAACTCTTAATATTAATCACTTGCTAGCCTTGGCTGCTAAACCTACAATTATCAACTTTTTTACACAAAGTAATACAAATTGGAATATATTATTATTCTATGTTTTAATTCCTAAATCTCCCTGTTTGCCTGAAATGAGTTTTTCAACATTTTTTGGTGTACAATTTGCTATGGATGTATCATATAGTTGTTGCCAGTGGTAAGCTGGTTGTGGCTACTGAGTGCATTGGCCAGAGATCGGTAAGTGACAAGAACAACAGCAATGGAGGAAAGGTAGATGTGGCAAATGTGGCCCTGAACATCAGTATTACTTTCTAAAAAAACTGACGATTGACTATACTCGCCTTGCACTTCTTCCAATGCCTGTGGTGGCTTCACAGACGCTGGTTTCCTCAGCCCCAGGCTAGATGCCATTTTAAAGTAGATACCATGTCAAGATAAGTGAAAAGGTGTTGGTATAAGACCCTTAACCAGCTGAAAGGGGAGAGGGCAGAACTAACTGTGCTTGGTGCCTCAAGGCAAGATGTTGCATTTTGTATTTAAAGGCAGTTTTCTCTGTACTTCACCAGGTAGCACTGTGTGGAAAGCGTTTTACTTCACGCCCAACTTCTACCCAGAGAATGCGACAACCTGCTTTCATACACATGTCTGCTTTTGCACACCGGACTATGTGACCTACCACGATCCGCCGTTGCTCTTTGACCTCACCAGGGACCCTTCAGAGACCACGCCGCTGACTCCCGCCACAGAGCCGGCCTTTCACTCCGTCCTGGCGGCGATGCAAGAGGCCGTGGAGCGGCACCAGAGCTCGGTGAAGCCTGTGGAGAGCCAAATGTCCATAGGGAACCTGTTGTGGAAGCCTTGGCTGCAGCCCTGCTGCTCCTCACTAGCCCAGCTCTGCAGGTGCCAGAAGGACGACCAGAGGAGCCTCGGCACAACTGCAGAGCATAAGCTCAGCAGTTAACGATCGTTGACTGTATCCTAAAGTTTGCACTGAAGCATCTTTATTGATGGGTGACTATTTTAACCAATGGTAGACATGTGAAAGGCTTGTTTTGATGAGGTGTCTGATTGTTTCATCTGGAATTATCTTGAATACATATATTTAAAGGGTCATTGAGTGATTTTTATACAACAAAAATGATTTTTAGACAAAACTGAAAAACATATTTCCGAAATCTGTTTTAAATTATGTATATCTCACATGCCATGCTGCCATGTTGGGGTGAACAGTTTGGACCATAGACGAGGAGCTTTCAGCTGGCAATGACAACAGCATATTTGCTGTTACAGAGCAGTGAAGCATAAAAGTTTCTGTGGTTACAAGTAACTTATCTTTGATTCCCAAATCTTCTGAACATCAATAATGATAACTCACAATTTCACGATAAACCCTACAGAACTGGTGAGGACAGTAGTGAGACTCAGATGCGTTCTAACCATGATAGCATTAGAACACAAAGAAGAAACTTTACTTGGACTCGCATATCTTTTTCCCACAAGAAACCTAGAAGTTGCTCCCAGATCCTTACTCTAACCTTAACCACAGTAAACCCTTGCCTAACTTTATCTCAATACTTTATATGTAAAAATGAACCATGTCAGCCTAACTTAACCATGGTTTGGTGAGCCAGTACCAGCACTTATGCTAGGAATACGAATGGGAAAAAATTGACTGGTTGACTGGGAATCACTTAGTGTTCCTTTAGCTAACCGTAAAATTTTGGTATTATAAACCTAAAGTGACATTCCTAAAATGAAAACTTTATAAATGGAGCTACACACGGTGCATACATATTATTGGTATTTTTTAAATGGAAGGCTTTGTTGTTTGTTGCTTCTGTTGTTTTTATGTTCAAAAATACCAAAGAAGGAGGGATATTGAACATTTGGCAATGTTTTTAATTACATAGGGAAGGTACATAATGATAACTCCTTTTTAATGTCTTCATTAAGACAGTAATCAGGTTCATATAATTTACAAAGTGTGCCTCCAGTGTGTTACTGGACTGGACTAATGGTAGAGCCATTAAACATGCATTCTAACAGAGGTTATGGTAGAGTCAGGCATAAATATTGAAGAATGCTGAACACTACACCTACCGCAGCACCTTGTACCAAGAGAGAGACAAGATTCTGTTCTTTCATTCCGTATCAGCCACCAGCACACTGTTACGCTGCATTACTAAACTCAGAATTCATGTATGCATATCAGTATATTTGGGAATTAATGAAACAGGCAAAGAGGAAGAGAAGAAAGAGAAGACTGTGAGCTTTTAATCAACACATAAAACTTGCATATCTAATGTGTAATTTGAATCAACTTCCACAGGCTGTTCAAATGCACTGCAGTATGTTATGCAGATGCTAGTAATGTCAGTTCAAGGGGCTAACATGGTGAAATAGAAGGCATATATAGTGTATCTGCTGTCTATGAATTCAGACCTTGAGTTGTTTTATTTGCAGCTGTTTGCTACAGTAACTTGCACTGAACTGTTTCCTGTGTGACTCAGACGGTGTGCAGAAACTAAGCGGCTCATACAACAAATCTTTTTGTTGACCAGCAGCGTCTGACAACTGTCAAGCATCGTCAGTTCTGTTAGAACCGCTGTGTTCCAAAAGGTTTCTGAATCCAATTCTTTCACCTGTCTCAGAAGTAACACTCTATGGATGGGCTTACATGTGTTTTTGACTGGCACTGCAAAATGTCAGCCCAGTCAAGTGGGCTCGATTTTTTTTTTTTGTTTGTTTTTTTTGTTTTATTGCTTTTACCATCCCTTTCTTTTGTTGCCACACAGAGTTCTTCTAGAGAGGCGAACAATTTCTTTTGTACCTTTCTAAGTGCGTAGCAGGATGCCAGAGAGCAGACTCTTTCAATAGCCTTGTTGCAATAACAGGCTGCTTCAAATAGGAACATTGCTTCTTTCTTAAATGAAAAACAGCTGACCTGCTACAGCATCTTAGAGGAATGCTCTGAAAAACACTGACTAGTGTGACACGGTTTACACTGTAGTTCTTGATTCAGTCACTCAGATGATCCATCTTCACACCCCCCAGCTCATCATTTAATCATTTTCTCAACTGCATAGCTGGCTACATGGTATTGGAGCAACTACTGCATTCGGTCCCTATATTTCTCACCATTATCTCTGAATAATAAAATATCACTGGTTCATAAGCCAGAGCATCCTCCCACAAAGAATGACTCCACAGGTCGTTTGTTCCTACCGACCGGAACATAGAAGAAGCAGCAACACCTGTAGCCTTGGAACACTTGTGTAGTGAAAGAGAAGGACTGGGGAACCGGAAGACCGGGGGACCTGCGTTTTGTCCACTCATTCATCCATCCACCTCCACCTCCTCCTGTAGGAAATTTGTCAAACTTGTGACCCATGGGCCACATCTGGCCCGCCAAGGTGTCCCTGCCAGCCCGCAGAACATTAATCAATTCAGAAAATGTGAGGAGGACAAAAATAAGGTCCTGTGTTTTCTCCACCCATCCATCCACCACCGCCTCATAAGGATTTTGTCAAATGGCTAATTTAGGTAACACTTGTGTAGTAGCCTAGAAATGTCATAATGAAAGGCCTCTAATTATGACATTTCAAAACACAGGACTTGAAAAAATGTTAGATAGGCCTATCACAAATAGTGGAACTTATTTTTTCCCTTAACCCTAACCCTAACTTAACCCTAGCACGTGGGAAACCCCTGTTAAAGTCCTGCGTGAAGTGAGACAGGTATTCCTATGACCAGTGAGACCATGATGTCGAAGGTCCTTACCGTAACCTTAACCCTAGCCTTAGCCCTAACCTTTTCCTAGAGTTAACCAAGTAGTTTTGGTGCCTAAACGTAACCGAGCGGCGAGCATTTTAAGGGTCTGTGCACCTGTGTGCTACAGCTTTAAGAAATGGTTCTGCATGTCGGATTCTGTTGGCCGTATTAGAGAGTAGCAACAATCGACCTATGTGGTCGTCTGAGTTGGAGGATGTGTTGCACAAGCATGATGCAACATAAATCTGGCATGTGCATTACTGCAGGTTTTTGAGCAGATTTAAAACATTGCTTGATGCAAGTCTGACTGCTTTACAGCGTCTTTGGCTAATACTGCCACAGTGGTGTTGATTTGTGAGCGATATCCTCAGAGTGGTTGTCATAAATCAAATTTGCAGTGGCACTGCATTTAATCGTAGCAGAGCCATGGCTGTAATCATATCAGATGATCAGCGGTAGTGAATTGGCTGCTCACTTGGTGCTGATAGAGACCAGCTGTTTATCTCCCTCCCCGACCCAAGTGTTTAGTTCCGGCTAGTGGTGCGCAGCCCTGACCCTCTACCAACAAGCCAGATGCTGGGGAGATGAGGAACACTGGCTGTATATCACAGCCCTGCCAACGAGCGTATGCATCTCCCCGATCCAAAGCAGAGCTGTCTGGACCGTTAAAGTTTAAAGCTGCACTAGGCAAGATTTTTATGTAAAAGCACATCTGTCTTATCGGCTTTAAACACAAAGCAGTGCTGCATCGTGGAAGAGTGTGCAATCCCCCGCTGATTAAGATGCTGTCGATTCACCCTATTTGCCCTGAAGAAATTCTGGTGTCTCTATGGAAACTCCTCAACGCAGGAAGTGACGGATGAAAACACTCCATCCACAGAAAGCTGCACTCACCAACTTCACACCTTTTGCCTCATGCAGCTATAATACTAGAGTCTGCTAGTCATTGCGAGACAGACAGGTGGAGGTTTTCAATGGTATTTTCAATACCGTGTTTCACTTTGTGCCAGTGAATGTCAAATTGACTGCTGAAAAGCCTCAGTCTTTACAAGATGTTGAATTACTGTAATTGAGTGCGGTTCACATTTGACCGATAAGTGTATGTTAAAATCAAGGACATTAATGAAATTAGAATTAGTTAAAGTTTTCCTTTGCTGCATTTCTGTGGATTTGGACAGGAAGAGACACATTGCAGGTGTGTGCACTTTTTGAGGTAATGTAAAGTCAGCAGCTGAATAATTACAGAAACAAATGGGCTTCTTAAGTTGGCCTGTTTCCAGAGAATAGTCCCCTCTGGTGTGCCGTTATTAAGATAGAATTTTCCAAGAAGAGGAGCCTAAACAATGTATAAAAACATAGGCTGGGGAACGTCTCGCCCCAAGTGGAAACTGTAAATTAAGGGGAGGCCTTAATTGAGCCTCATTATTAGAAACGGCAGGTGGGATTGCATAATACTAGTGGGGAAACACTAGTGGGTACATTCGTGTCTGTATGTATGCTTGGTTTTGGTTTAAGAAATGTTTTGCATGTGCGCATCAGAAATCAAGAGTAATAAAATGTTCTGAAGTGAGGTAATTGATTGGTCCTGTGTGCTGTTTTAAAGCTCAGAAAAATGTAGTCAGTTCATACAGTGTAAGATTATAGGAATTTATGTACTGTAGTGAAGCAAGGACAAAAGTCTTTTTATGTAGTAATTGGTGCCAATTCAGCATTAATAGCTTGACTATGAGGGGATAGTGAAACATAATCAGTCTGCCTTTGCCTCTTTCTTGAAGGAGTGGACTGCACCGTATCCTCAGAAGATCCGACTTTGTCCTGGGGGAGGTGTAGGTCTCACGCACCGGTTCAACTGCCCCAAAACTGATCTGGAACCCCGCTCACGTCTCCGCGATGCTGGAGGAAATCAAACGGTAACCCAGAAGCAGAGAAACCGCCGAGTTGAAACGTCCATGTCTGTGGCAGCACTTCAAAGAAGGCACTCCATCCGTGTCCCGGAGGACTTCCAACATCCATGACAGCAGTATGTACTTCCTGTGAAGTACCTTCCTTTTTTTTTTTTTTTTTTCCTCTCACCACTGCTTCCAGCTGAGGGAAATTAAATGCCTCCTTGGAAAATTGATGGAGAGTCCGTCCACACATGAGTGCTTTTCATCATGTACAGCCACTGTCACATATAGAACAGGAAAATGCCCAGAGTCTGTTTTGTGGTGGTGCTTATCTGGTTGATGCTAGACTTGCCCTTTCATGCTTTTCTTTATACATTCACACTGAGGCCTTCATCCTCTAATAAAAGGCATCTTAAGGGTATTGGCAAACTGAAACGCAACAGAGGTCATGTTCACATCACACAGCCTCCTAGATGCTAAGAAAGCAATAAGTTTGAAGATTTCTAACAAACGCTCTAGTCATGACAATATTTGTCTTACCATTCCAACCATTTTACCACCTTGCTGCCCCTCACCATGGCTGCATGTCTCATTACACTACAACTTACATGGTGAACATCTTCAGCAGTTTTATTTTGATAATAAATAAGCCTAAAATCAGATGTTAAATAAATTAAAATCCATAAAAACCCCTCTGACTTACATTATTGGCTGTACATGCTTTTAGGCATTTGAACCAGATTCTTTCCTAACAAGATCTTTTACATTGGGACACCAACTTATTGAATCCATGCCTCTTTCTTCAGAAACCTCACTGCGTCATCGAAGCCTTCTTGACATAATGACCGCATACGAGCTGGTGATGGAGGGAACAAAGCCTGGTTCAGCCGTATGATGTTCTCCAAGGAAAACTAAGCAAATGAGTGAGAATACAAAATGTAGCAATAAATAAATGAACAAAAGACAAAAAAATCAATTAAAACAGCCTCTACATAGCCAATGACTGAGAAAGCATTAAGTCTAACAGGCATGTACAGTGTATACTACTGTGTGTAATGCAGAGGTTGGCCATCATCTTCATTTCACAGATAAACATTAGAGCCATAGACACCCAAGAAGAGAATAAGATTTTGTCCAAAGGAAGACTTTTGTCATTGATTTATTGTAGTGCTGAACTGTAGAACTGTCTACACATAAATAGAAAGATATTAGTGGTGAGAATTAAACCTGTGATTATGGTAATCATACATTCTCTAACTGGGATAATACCTAATAAATTAATTTATGGGAAAATTTAAGAACCATACCAGTCCTATTCTGACTTCTCGCAAACAGTTGTGATCACAGCTGTGTGTAATAAATATTGGTTGAGTAAGTGTGTACAGAATATGTGCTAAAATTAGCAACATTTAGAAAAACATTAGAAAACATTTGGTATTAGTGCACAATTTTTTATTATAATAGAATAAAACAGTTCCAATATAATCAAGATTTGTACACTAATAACCAAATGTTTTCTTTGTTCAAAGCTGGAACAAGTTTTTTGGGTTCACTTGTTGTTAACTCTCAAGTGTTCCAGTGGGATGTGAGTGGCCTAGCTGGAGCTAGCTGCTTTGTTTAGGTGTATGCTGGGTTGAATGGCAAGCACTCTCTCTGTTTCTAGTTTACATGTAAGGAATTTATTTATTTATTTTTTTTTTTTTACCACTGATAGTTATATACAAAAGGATATTCCAGAACAGGCTGTTAGGAAATACTATCTCTCGAAAATGGCTGCAAATTTTATTGATCTCTTACACAAAACTCAAAAAGATAACTCGCAATCACACACCTCTCTGGAGAAACAATGAAATTATACAACTAAAGAGAAACTGTAGCAGAAGAAAGACGGAGGAAGACTAAACTACTTGTTAATTACCAAATCTTCCGCAAACAGCTGACTATATACAATAAGGCAATTAAACATGCAAGAAAGCACATTTTTCTAAACTGATAACTGACAACCAGCATAACCTTAAAGTTCTGTTCACTACAAGTGATAGTTTAATTAACCCCGTCTCTATCTCACCTAGTAGTATGTTTTCTGATTACAAATGTGAAGAGTTTGCAGCCCACTTAAAATAATAAAAATAAAATACACAACATTAGGTCAAATCTCTCCCAGTATAAGCCTATACATTGTAATACCCTAGAACCCTCAATCTTATGTGGAGAAACACTGGAGGAATTTGTCCTGCTTGATGCTGAGATGCTTGGCAAAGTCATTTCCCAATTAAAGCCCACCACCTGTGTTTTAGATCCCATTCCCACATCCTTTTTTAAAAGTGTTTATAGCTTTTTAGATGAAGATTTACTTAATATTGTGAACTACTCTTCAGATGGGTGTTTTTCCTACAGCTCTCAAGACTGCACTAGTTAAGCCTCTTCTGAAATGAAATAATTTAGATCCCTCATCCCTCAACAACTATAGGCCAGTATCCAACCTTCCATTTTTAAATAAAATTTTAGAGAGGCTTGTTTTTAATCAACTGAATGATTTTATTAACACCCATAACATTCTTGAAAAATACCAATCTGGTTTGAGGTCCAGTCACAGCACTGAGACAGCACTCATCATGTTTGTAAATGACCTTAGGTGCAATATGGATATTAAGAAGCTTTCTGTTTTAGTACTACTTGATTTAAGTGTGGCCTTTGACATTGTAGATCACACCATTCTTTTACAAAGACTTGACAGTTTGATTGGCCTCTCTGGTACTGTTCTTAACTGGTTCACATCTTATCTTACTGATAGAGAATTTTTTTAAGCATTAATGAATACTCATCTAAAAGCTATAAAATGAATAGTGGTGTCCCTCAAGGCTCAATTTTAGGTCCCATACTTTTTAACCTTTACATGTTACCACTTGGACACATAATCAGGAGACACGGCATAAACTTTCATATCTATGCTGATGATACACTGATGATACACAGCTTTACATTACTGTGTCTCCGGATTACACAGTGCCAGTTGACACCCTTTTAAACTGTATTTTAGATATTAAGCTATGGATGGCGGAGAATGTTCTAGAGCTTAATCAGGACAAAACTGAAATTTTGCTTATTGGTACTGAAGCTAAACTGCAAGCACTGGCTCTGAAACCATCTGAGCATGTAAAAAAATCTAGGAGTTATCTTTGATTCTGAAATATAACTAAAAATGCATTTTATCATCTTAAGAACATTGCCAGAGTGCGCCCGTTTCTCTCTCAAGCCAACACAGAGACACTAATGCACGCCTTTATTACCTGCAGGATTGACTACTGTAACACTCTCCTTTCTGGTCTACCTAAAAAGACAATTAGTCAATTACAATTATTACAAAACTCAGCTGCTCATGCGTTGACCAGGACCAGAAAGAGAGCACACATCACATCAGTTCTAAAGTCTCTGCATTGGCTGCCTGTTAGCTTCAGAATTGATTTTAAGATTCTTTTATTGGTTTATAAAGCTCTTAAAGCTCTTTAATACCTTTTCTTTTTTACTACTTTATTTTACTTTGCTGTCTAAAGTATTCAATTATTTTATACATGCTTTTATAATTCTTTTTCTCATCTCACCCTTTTACTACTTTATTTTGCTATTTTAGGCCCTTACCCACCTTTTATTGGTTCTAACCCTGCCTCCAGTGTTTCCTCAGTTCCAAATGTCGAGATAGCGTTTCTTCAATTTATTTTTATTCATTTATTTATTCTAATGTCCCTGTCTTGTTGAGTAACTTATTGTCATGTTTTTTTGTGTTCTTTTTATTGTGTGAAGAACTTTGGGTTACATATGTTGTGTATGAAAAGTGCTATACAAATAAAGACTGATTGATTGATTGAATATGTTTCCTTGGTTCATGTTGCAATTTTCAGCCAATTCTTGACTTCCGCTATACTTGGGTTCTGCCCTCTGAGCTGTCAATCACAACCACTCACAAAAAAGCTGAAGAGAGCCGCTGAGCAGAATTTGAATACGCCTCTAAACAATAGTTCCTTTCAGGTATCCAAATTTTAATGGATTTATGGTCATTTTAGCCTGCCAGCCAAGCGTTCACACTGTGGATAGTGACTTTGCAGTTTCATGGAGCAGTTTCTCACATATTCTGTACACAATTATTCAAAAAATATTTGTGCTGGACAAATACAATTACAGTTGTTGACATGAAATCAAACTAAGACTGGTACAGTTCTTTAAAACCATTCCATTGCTAAGAACCCTCTGGGACCCTCTAAAGGAGCCCTGAGGGACACCTGACCGCTGTCTTGTAATCATATTGCTCAAACACTCACCATTACATTCATATTAGCCAGTCTGAGCTGGTTGTTGAAGCGCCCCCTGTGGATGGGACACACATCCTGAGGCCCGGCGAATGGGGATACAGTAATGGTACGTCCTACCGGCAGAATGGGCAGACTGTCTGTGAATCCTCCATCGATCCATTTCTAACGAAAGAAGAGCAGTTCCACAGAGGTTTGATGATTTAAAACTTTGGAGCTGGGTAGAGAGAACAGAAAGCAAGCCCATGTTTATTCCATGGTACAGTATGTTAGCTGCATACCGACTGGTGATTTGGGAGTTAAAATGCATTTGGGAAATCCATCAGAAACCAGAAGGAGAAGCAGAACAGAGCTTGTTTTTTTCCCAAAACCATTTGAGTCAGTGGACAAGGATGATCTCCAAGGCTTTGGGTTAACTGAGCACAGAGGTGAATGCCTTTCTTATCCTTCCAAAGAATGATTTCACATCACCCAGAAACACTTTTTAAGTTTATTGGACTACTGGAGAAAAATGTTTGGAATGTTTGGACAGAGATAACACCAGGGTCAGTGTGGTCAGTGCATCTTTCTAGCAAACTGAATTGGCCCATTACCTGTCCTTGGAACTCCACTGGTCGCATTCCAGCATAAACAGGCACAAAACTACTGGCCAAGAGCGCCTTGAGAGATTATAAGAGAAGCAAAATGAATCATGTCAGTAAACACTCTTTGACCCAGAGCCATAAAGAAGGATGATTCTATATTGTAGCTTGAGGCAGCTTGATATTGCAAGGCTTTACCTCCTCCAAATATGAGCAACAACTATAATCTTTAACATGCCAAGCACAGAAGACTCGGATCTCACTGTTAGGCTTTCAAACCATATCTCAGGCATTGCTTAGAGACATGCAGATTTATAATACATGTATTCACTTTCTGAGAGTCATTTTCTGCTCAAACCTGTAAAACCCAAACCAGGCTGTAGACTGGGGGAAAATGAGGATGTAAAACATTTTATGACTGTGGTTTATACTAAAAAGATGAGCTTTATGGAAAGAAAGCATGGACAGAAAATGTGGCCAGGCATTGTGCTGGCAGTATACCTTTATGAGCTCGTCCCTTGAGGCAAACCTGGACACGATGTGGTTCTTGCCGCTTTTGGAGTGCGTTATTGAGACATGGAGACGGTCATCAGCTAGACTGTGGGCATTGCTGGGCAGAATCTCCTCTATCCCCTCCCTAGAGAGTAGCCAGCCACAGATTCTCATTTGTCAAGTTTTTAATAACAGCACCGCCGGGTGCCATAAACTCAATGCTTTTACGGCGACATGTAATTATTACACACTCTGTTGGCCGTACACCAAAGCGCAGTGATGCAAATCTGATATTTTGCTATTACTACGAAATAACTCAGATGTTTCCTCAGTTCCACATGAGTGCTTGTCGTGTATCAGGACAGTAATTACCGTAGTGTGAGCATGAAGTCATAGCCTGGCGTGATGGCTCCAAACCGCTGTCGTCTCACGCCGTCCGCAAACTTATAGGTGAAATCTTTGCAGTGCTGTCAGGGAACAAAACAAATCCGGCGATGGCATCACACCTCACTGCCATGCCCCGTGGCTTATGACTATGTATTGAGTCACTGAGACTGCATTCACACCTCAGGCTCTCATCCAAATTGCCGGTCACATCTGAGTTTTTTGGATGACTGTTCATCTATTCAAGGATGTAACCCATATCTGACAGCAATATGAAGTGACAGCAATGTGGAAAAGACACATGTACATATCTGTTTTTGGACCTATGCCTTGTATTAGCTATTAAGGACATAACCCCGATAATCAATATTAATTTCACCTGAAACTGTTTCCAACACGTTTTGTGCCTTCCAGTCTTGACTGTCTCCTCAAATCAAGTCATATAATGTCTTTCCATTTTTGTGCATCATTGTCCTCCCTGCTAATGCTGGCTCAGCCTAGCTGCTGTGGTGCCAAAATTATGACTGTCTCGGGTGAATGACGTTAGATTTTCTTAATGTCACAGCAAAGCTGATAAATTTTGATTTGAGTGTACATGGTTGAAGGTCACCGGATTTGATTTTGTACAAAAATATGGTCCAGACTGGAATTGTAAAAATGTGAGTCTATGCAGTGTGAAGTTAGCCGTGCAAACATACTGTAGCTTGTCAGTCTAAATGGACCCGTGTCCAAAGCCCTATATGGAAAGATTTTCATCATTGGGATTAAGTTTTCAGTCTTGTCAATTTACATTTCATCTTTCACATTACAAGGTTCTGGCTTTTTTTTTTTGTGTGGTCCACATATTCATGATTTCTGAATATGACTTTAGGCTTGTGTTTTACTTTGTGAAAGAACTTTACGTAACAATTTCATCCAGCCGGTTTGTCAAATCCTTGATGCTCAATATGTCAGAGCTACACTGGACCTGGACAGAACCGTCAGACTATGGGTATGAAAATTATAGCAATGAGACTGACACCTATGATTCAAACACTCTTTCTTATACATTCTCTTAGTGGGATAATTCCTAGTGAATTCAGTTACAATTGAAACTTTTTTTCATTTTGCAAGGGACCTCTTGAGATGCCCTCAAGGATGCCTGGGGGGTTGAGAACCGCTGGCCTGCTGTACACAGTCACAGCTTAACTCCACGGACTGCATAAACACTCTACCTCTAATTTGT
>OMKZ01034844.1:0-13855 GCA_900302535.1 Neoniphon sammara | reverse complement strand
ACAACCCCCCCGCCCCCAATTAAACAGAGCTGCCTTTCCAGCTAACCACTGGTTTACTCTTTTTAAAGATGCCTCTCTGTGTTATGTTGCGCCTCAACAACCCGTTTCAACAGGAAATAAATCAAATTAAAGAAACAAAAGGCCCTCAAAATGTCATTTCCTTTTGAAGCCATCAGAGTATATCTGCTGAACTGACCGGTGTAAATGATATTAGCAGAACAGTACCTGAGGTGCTGAGGAGTGATCCTTTGGGGTTCTGAAGAGAGATGCTTTCAGAGATTTCTCTGGCGTAGCGAGGGGAGGGGAAGACACACGGACAGTCAGTTATAAGAACATTGTGTTCCTCTCTCCAGCTCATTTACACACAAAGAGCTTAGCGCCGCGGTGAAAACGTATTTCTTTACCTGATGTTTCTCTCCTCAAAGAATTTGGTCCGACATTTCTGAACGATGTGGTCCACCAGGTCCGACTCGGGAATCCGTTTCTCAGACTGTCTGTCCTTCTCAAAGGATTTGACCTGAAGAGACAAAACGACTTCCTCATATGCTGGTGACTCCTCATTATTCTTTCTCACCAAAACAATTTGGAAAGCAGTATGCACTCGTAGAGCAGGCGTTTTCTTTAGAGAGGAGGGGACAGCCAACTTTTCACACACTGGAGCAAAAGTCAGCCTCTTGCTGTTAACTGCGTGTAAATTGGATTGCTGATCTTGGCACCTACATATGACTGGAACATGAAAAACACTGTAAGAATGGCGTACCTTCACATAGTTGCCTTCCTTATCAGTGACCAGGGCCATGCAGGTGATGCCAGCCTGCCTGCAGTGCTCCAGTAAGGTCTCCTGAGACTGAACACACATAATGACAAAGAGCTGAGTTACACAAGTCGAAATGGACGAGCTTCTAAAACCATGGTTTTCCAGCAGGCACAAGCAATTGGCTTTATCACAGAGTGTTATCACAACATACAAGACAACCTTTCCCCAACTCGAGCTTAGCCTGATGATAAGCTCTCTGTGGGCTCCAAGATGCTGACAAGAGGGACAGTGGGGGGGCGTCGTTCAGTGGGAAGTGTTTAGTGAGCCGGGCTCAGATCTGTCTGTCTGCATTTCTAACAACTGGAAACGGTCTGCTGGTTTAGTGGTGTGCTGAAAGCCCGCAGAGCTCTGACACGATTCACCAAGAAGTTTCCCTGTTCCCATCGCCCGCTGGAAGAACCGCGAGTTGCGTTTTACAACACGGCAGGAATTTTATAATAAAAGCGGCAAAGCTGCCCGTTTCACACTGCGACTGATGTGGTCGCTGAGAGAGAGTGGAAAGGGGATGGCGGAGATACCACTCAACTGCAAGATTAAGGCTGGAAAATGAAAAAAAATAAATAAATAAGAATGTACACTGTGGGAATACTGGACTTGTGGCTTTTAAAAATGATTTTGTAGCAGTAATGAGAGGACAGAGGACTTAAACCAGTGTGTGCCCACATAAAGCACTCAACTCTGTCAATGGGTAGGACTGGGCGACATGGACAAAATCACACAACCATACCTTTATCTGAATAGCTCACTACTAATTTAATGACAGTATTGGTGCTTTTATGAGATACTGACACACAAGATATTTTTGATAAACAATCATTATTACTGATGTGGATATGATGCGGGCAGAGGGAAATAACAGAACAGCTACAACACTCTAATAAGTTCAAAAATTTCATCTGTGTACTGTGATGCAGCCTTTAAAACCACAGAAAGACAACACATGTGGCGTATCGCAATACTACAATATCTAATCTCGCCCAGCCCTGTGTAAGCCTGATTTATTCTCATCTGGTCCTCAGCCAGACGAGCCGCTGCTGATGCAGGACACGTCCTCCCCTGTACCCCAACTGTGTGCATGTGTGTCACTCTGCCTCCCCGTCATTCCAGCGGTAAGCTTCCTCTTTCCTCGCAGCTTTCTTGCTGAGAGAGAAAAGTGAGTCAAAGGCGAGCCGTCGCCCCGAGGCAGGCGGGCAGCTTTGGGCCATATGCCTCCGTTAGCTGACCGCATGTGGAAGGGGTTTGCCGTATTTGGCCAATAAAAGCTAAAAGAGTGGAACCATCTCCGGAGGATGACTTGGAGTTTACTGCAGATTCAGTCTATTAAACGGCCAGCATGTGAAAGGTGTTAACAATAGACGAGCGGGGGGCGATGGGTGAGAAACGCTGGACAAGGTGTTCTCACCGTCTCGCCGCTGGTCAAGGCCCAGGCCGGCATGCATAATTACAAAAACACTCACAAACACACAAACTGGCAAAAATGGCCATTAGGCAGCTCTTCACAACTCTTGAAAGTTGGAACGTAGAGGCCCGTGTTTCCAGCCAGGTGAAGCCAAAGCCAAGCTTTCTGCATTTTGGGACTGAGGGGAAACAGAAGTGGCCAATCACTGGCGTCCTGTGCCAGTACATAAGACAATGAAGACCGTTAGCAAAGGAGAGCAGAAGAAAATAACGGAGACTAACAGCGTAAATAAAATGAGTAGTGGAAAGTTTAAATACCACCAGGTTAGAGAGAGCGAAGGAGTAATAGAAAAGGAAAAAGGGGCACAGTGAGAGGAGCTCTGGGCACAGCGCTATGCCAGGTAGCAGGAGAAAGCCAGTGGAACATAAGCCCACACAAACACACAAATACACACAAACACAGGCCTGAGATCAGTTTGTCACATAAATATGAAGAATGTGACAGAGGCATGGCATCAGGAGTTTGGAAATGTGAGCGCAACGGGAAGATGAATGGCGGCACTTTGGGCAGATTTAAGTTTGGCTATTCTCAAATCACAGAGCGGTTTTCCCTAACAACAAACAAATTACCAATAAAACTTTACGGCAAACTTGTCCAACGGATGACTGATGCTTGAGCCAGCTATTGTAGAAGTGACGCTGTATTCTGCTGCTCCAATATGGCTGTTAAGCCTCTGTGAAAGTCGACCACAGACAACACCACATTCTCCAGCATGTTTATTGTTTCAGATGCAGTGGTGATAAGTCTGTTGCTGGCAGATTACGAGCTGTTCTCTGCTAGTCGACAAACAGCAGAATGCAAGTGTTGCCCTCTGTAGGAGGGATGGGGTTACTGCAGAACAGGAGAAATTATCCTTTTTTTTTTACACACACATTCCCACTGTCTAGACCAGGGATCTATAAACCCATCAGCTTTGGCTGATTTTTGAAATGGAACAACCACAAGGGTTTAATTCAATGATGGCTCAGTTGGTCAGCACAGGACTGATGAAAATCAGCCCTCTACTTGAACTTCAGTACATACAGTGCTGCTCTATCAAATTCCCCTCTGGAGATTTTTTTCTCTCTCTGCAGTTCCAGAACCAACAGTGAAGATCTCACTGAGAGGCTGCCTGCGCTTCCTTTAGCCAAGATACTTTAGGCTTGGCTCTTGATTTTTCTAGACTGATAAAGACTATTTTCAGCACTTGACCGAAACCAAAAAACTGACGGCATCCAAAATTCATATGGTGCTTACCTTGTTATGTGATTATAAGTGGACTGTTGCTCAGATACATGTTGATAGCCACTGAGTTTATCATAATGCTGCTTTCTTGGCTTGTTCTTTCTTCAGAGAAGATTTTTAATGTTGATGAAATTACTGTATTAGTTTCAATATAAATAAAGCCTGGAGGTTTTTGAACTTTTTCATGTTCTAGACATCCAAGTTGACTTTCATTAAGCTGCAGAACCCCATTTAAAGTGATTTTGCCCTATAGACTCTGATGAAAAGATATTTTGGCGTCAAGAATTAACACCGAAGAGGTGAGATTAAAAACTTACATTAAAATAATCATTCATACATTTTTTGGCACTGAAACTATTTCTAGTGAAATAAATTATAGTGAAACTACTCCTCATTTTGCTGAGGTGACTCGGCAAAATGAGTGAACTCTTTCATGAATTTGTCATGACAGCTGTACAAAATGGACAAGAGATTTTTTTCTGTTTGTTCAAAGTTCTCATTTTCCATCGCAGCTATCAGCCAGCGGGAGAGTAAAGCTGCTTCTTTAAAGGCCAGATGTCAATCACAGGACACTTCACTCACCCAAGGCAGCGGTTTCTGAGATATCGTGTGTGACTAAGACATGAATCACTGCTGAAATCCTCCAGGCAGTGAATGCAGGTCGAGGCTCCTAACCTGTGAGACGTCGTAGGCGATGTCTGCCGAGACGCAGGCGCTCCACAGCTTCTGGACGACGTTGATGGCTCTGGACATGGAGCTGTGGCCGACCGGGACCACCAGCACATCGCAGGAGCTCACTGAGGGCTGATATGAAGAGCAGACATGAATGGGCTGTTTCCCTCAAGCAACACTGTGATAAATATTCAAACAACCAGTTAGAGTTTCAGCGAACTGCAGTAAAATAACTGCACCCTCAGGACAGTAATAAATCTATATAATGAGTCATTTGAATGCTCCTGTCTGTCTTCAGCCCTGTGTTGCAGTTTGCTGGGTATGAGACGATGCTAAAGCCAGAAGTCACATCGTTTCACATTCTGAAATATAAAAAAAATGATGTCTCTCCAAGAATAACTCACTGGAGTCAAGAGTCACACTGATCATAGTTATTAACATGTTTCTAAAAGTGGCTGCATGGCGACGGACTGCAGTGATAAGGCATCATTAAATATGAATCTCTGTCTGGTGCTCCTTCATTATAAATAATTATGAATGTCAGAGCACTGTGTGTGTGTGTGTGTGTGGGTGTGCGTCTCTCACCGGCTCCTCCATGTTGGCCACGGCGGCACAGATTTTGTCCAGGGCCACGCTGGCCCCCACTGCAGAGGGGACTGGAGCTGTGGCGGCCGGCCCCCAAAACTCCACGATCTGACAGGACAGAGAACAAGGTCTCATAGTCACATAACCACACCGCCTGAACTGTATTATCAACACTGCGTCATACAGCAGGTAATGAGATACAGAGAGAAGCGCTAATGTATGCCGGACCAGGAAACACTTAGATCCTAAAAATTATGCACTTTTTTAAAACATTACAAATATTTTCATCATTGCATGCACCCGGTTCATTTGGTTGTTCAAATATTTAAAAAAAATTGTGTTTTATTGTACAGCCTACATGGGATATCAAAATACCAGAATATTGGTAGTTGATAGGTCTGAATGATCCCCCACAAGGGTACTTTTGGGGTACTTTTGGGTGGTTTTTGCTGATTAGTAGGACCCAGAATTTAAACATGTAGGCTACACTAGAATAAAAACACTGAGTTACAAGTGCAGCATCAGCCTGCAGCCTTCAAGTAGGAACCAAAGCAGCCAAACAAAATTGTGCTGATACTACCAATGATAAAAACAATTGTACTGGTATCCAAACTTTGGCACTGACTTGGTACCTAAGTGTATTTTCTCATAACATCCTCACAGCCTACCAAGTGATCGTAGCGTCCTCCAGCAGCCACTATGTCTGGCACAGTGCGCTTGCGCTTCCTGATGAAGGCCACGAACTGGAAGATGACCCCTGAATGGTGCTGCACCTTGTACACCAGGCCGAGGTTGACCACCACCTGCAGGGGGAAACAGATCCAGATTCAGAAGAGTCCATGCTGTATTTCTACTTCTACTTTTCGTTTGATTAAATATTTCAATGGTAGCTTATATTTAGTATGCAGATTTGATCTTTTCTCAACTTAACATTTGGACACAAAGTAAAACATCCACCTTGTCCCAAATGCCCTACACCTACCAACCAAGACCCCCATCCAAACATCTGTACAGATTCCAGCTCACCTGCAGTTTGACTCCCAGTCTATGCAGCAGCACCGTAAGCTCCTCCAGGTCCTTGAGGCCCTGCTTAGCCAGCTGGGTGACGGCGGTCTTGTGTTTGGTGAGCGAGGTCAACAGAGGCGCCACCTCCTGCAGTTCCCCCTTCTGCTCTATGTACTTGTACAGCGTCTGCAACTGGATGCAACAGAGGACAAGCAATCGTGTTGTTTAAGTATGTTTGATGCACAAATGTCACGACTTTTGTTTTGATTGGACCTGAAAAATTTAACCCGACCTGATAATTGCTCCAACAGGTGAGGTCTGAAACTGTCAAACAGAACCCAAACAGCACATGTGCATTTTCTGAGCCTGAATCTGAAAAAACTCAATCCTGACAATAATTTTTTTAAAGATGTAGTTGACAGGCTATTCAGCAGCTAAATAGGCAGTGAGCATCTGACCTGATATTTCTCTAAAAATAAATCACTTCCACAGCATGCCTATTAGGGGTGTAATGGCTGAGGTAAAGTAAGCAATCATTTATTTTTGTTTACTTAGTTAATGTATGTAAAGTTAGTTTATAAAGTTAATCTACCCTCAAAATGTTCATTTGTGTTCTTGATATTCTGAATTATAGTTGATTTAAAATGTCAAACAGTGGCTCAAAAATCAAGTCTGAACTGAACTGTGGATCTGGAGAATCGTTACACCGCTAATGCCTCTGTTTTTTTTGTTTTTTTTTAACAGTCAGACTTCTTTTATATTCTAAAATGCTGAGATTCAAGCCTGAACCGACCTGGGCCCATCAGACTTGGGTTTTGAATTAAATCCCTATTAACTAGTGGGCACTTACGCTGTTGGTCGACAGCGACAAGTTGCAGAACTTCGCCTCCACCTCACGTTTGGTCAGCTTTTCGCTCTGAGGTAAACACAGAAACAGAAAAAGGAGCATAGACAATAAACCACTGTTGTATTTGTAAGAACACTACAGTATACGGATGCATCGGCAACAGACACGCAACGTGGACAACATCTGCTCTGCACGTGTGCGCTGTGCACTGACCATGGCGTCACACAGAATGCTGGAGGCCTGGCTCAGCTTGTCCTCGGGGACCCCGCTGTGCAGCAGGATGGCCTTCAGGAGGCTGGTGTGGTTCAGGTAAATGTGATAGTTCCTCTCCTGTGGTCACAAAAACACACGCAAACACACCATTAACCCTCTCAGCCACAATTACAGCCTTGAGCACTACTGTACAACGCATGTTTCAGTGAATAATGACTGTTGTGTCCGGCTGTCCTCTCATTCAGTCTGACTCACGTATTCTTAAAAGCTTTCACACAAAGAGCTGGGTGGTGGAGAGGCTCAGTAACAGGATCTATGAGGGATCAGGCAGAGGCCAAACCTTGGGTTAACTGGGTTCACGATACATACAGTGAGAATTGGGACCGGAGACTGACGCAGAGCTAAAACGCGAGGACAGGAAACGGATTGTGCTGGAAGGAAGGGAAGGAAGTGGACAGAGCTGCTCATAACAGATTTGCAATGTAAATCTGTCAGGCTGACACGTACGATGGCATGCGGTATGGCAGGAATGCGGGCGGAAAGTAAAAGGGAAAAAACAATAATGACACAGGGTGAATGAAAAAGAAAGGACAGTGAACATACACCCTGTCCACAAACAAACATTACAGTCTGAACTTTGACACCGGACAGAACAGGACAGATTATCACTATTTAGTGAGGAGTGCAACCCCGTGTCCAACCTGCAGCGCGGGGAATTCCTGCACTATTTCGGAGATGGTGTAGATGGTCTCGGCGTCGGGCAGCAGGCTGTTGCTGATGGGCGTGATGATGTCGAAGGCGCACTCCAGGAGCTCCCTAGGGTGCGCCCGGTCCAGCTTCCTAGGGCGGAATACGCGCTCGATGCTGTACCTTGGGAAACATGATATACGCAACATAATTCATACTCACCCTGCATATTATATGAAGACGGCAGCACTATTTACGGTAGAGCTAGGAAATATGGACAAAATCAAATATCACGATCTTTGACAGAATACTTTAATATCAACATTGTGACAATATTCAGGGCTCCCACACATTTTCACAGACAAAATTTCAAAACTTTTCCATGACTTTTCAAGGACACATAATAAAATTTCCATGACCATTCACAACCTATACATACATTAACAGAGGTGAAATTGAAGGAACATAACGCAGTCACGCATCGACGCATGTTACGCTATGCCAACAGCTACAGAAATTCGGACTTGCACGTAATGTTTTGCATTACGTGGAAGATTATCCATGGAGGAACAACAAAATTAAATTCCATGACTTTTCCAAAACTTTTGATGATTTTGCTTAATTTCATGACTTTTCCAGGCCTTGAAAATTGGATTTTAAAATTCCATGACTTTTCCAGATTTTCCATGACCGTGGGAACCCTGGATATTGTAGGGATGACTATTGGTGCTTTCAACTTTACCTCTTGAAATTAATGATGTTATTGCGCGCCACGAATCTTGCGAATGCCATCTGCAGTGTAAAGAGAGTTGGGAAAACAGAATTGGGTGCACTTGTATAAGGACAGTCAGCCAGTATAGCACACAGCACATACCAGGCTGTAATCAATCACAAAGTGGAAACAACCATTTAGTCCTCAGGGTTTCCTGAGGTAGCCAAGATCTAAAGGCGGTATCTGATTGCAGGGTAACACTGTATGTGTGTGTATTCTGTGCATGTGTGTTTGTATGTACTGATGCAAATGGTTGTATAATTGGTGTTTTTGTGTGAGTATAGACACGCAGGCCTGTGTGTGCTTTGCTCACGCGAAGGTCATAGGGCAGTGTAACCAGCATTCCACTGTGGTCCATGAAGCAGGCCAGCTCTGTGCCATCATACAACTTCCTGTTTCTGGGCAGGAGCAGGGGGGTCTGGAGGCGCACCGCACCTGAAGACGCACACACATACACACAGCATAATGTACTAATGCAACATCTAAATATGATAACATAACCCCCACCCTGAGGGAACCGATGCATGCGAGCAGATACAAACTGAGCATAAACAAATATGTACAGCTGGACATCATCAGCAGCGTCTGCAAAAAATAACCCTGGCACCTGCACAGAGACCCGGCCAGCCAACAGTACATGTATTGTTCAGCCGTCACTCACTGGAGCAGATGGTAATGCTGGGCTTCCTAAAACAGGCTTACTGCGGGTCAGGAGTCCAAGTGGTTTGCAGCGGAGAGTCAACAAAGCCACACACACTAAACAAGCGCGGTGTACTCACCATGCTTCTTGAAGATCCTGGTGATTGTTTCGTACACATACTGCTGCAATTTGGCACCGTTGAAATTGAAGCTGCCCTGGAGGAAGACCAAACAAACAGGCTCTGTTAGGGATCGGGAGACATCGATTAAGCACTAACAGGCCTTCTGCTGTTCTGTTATACAGACCAGATGAGTGAGGCGCTGCAGCAGGGAAAGGGGGGTTTGGTGTTGTTATTCATATGTCTGCAGTGACATCTAAAGGTAGAGAGGGGAAATATTCTGGCTGGATTGTCTCTGGTAAGTATGAGTCCAACCCAAAATAAAACAGTGGGATATATAAAGACCCTGGGCTACTTTACTCTCAATTAAAATGACTCATTGTACTCTGGTCTGCCTATTGATAATAACTGATTTATTTTCAGTTTTGTGTACTCCAGGTGCCCAGCCCACACAGACTTACAAGACACAACATATGTATGAACTCAAGTACCATGCAAACAATGCACACAGCCTATTTACCAGGGTTTTACATTTAGATTAACCACACACTGTAATTCCACCTTTCTATAACATATGTCAAGTTCGTAATTGTGAGGAAAGGGCTTCTAGACAAGGTTTTTGGGATGTGTGGTTCTGATATTATTGTTAAAGGTGCACTATGTAAAATCGCCAAGAAGTGAGGACCCTCTAGACTCACCTCAAAAAACATGGAATAAGCATGAAATTAGATGGTTAAAGGTAAAATATTTTCACAGTCTCTTTGCACAAAATGAGCATAATATACAGTATCTTGGGGGGTTTGCAAATGTTGATGATCAGTGCCAGTCAGCCCATTATAAGTTCAAATTCTACTGAGATTTCAAGCTCTAAAAAAGTGTGTTGGTTGGAAAATGTCCACACTCTCATTTGCAATGATAGTGCAGCAAAGGTTTCTCAATCGCTTCTGAGCAGGTGTGTCTTTACCTTGTTGGCCACTGTTCCTGTTGATGGGCGTGGAGACCAAGGAGGGGACAAATGTTCGCATGCCAATGTTCGCTTTGCCTCACAGTTGTTTAGAAGCACTATTCCACCAGAAATTACATAGTGATCCTTTAAGTTTACATGGTTCTCAACATCGTCCAGACTCGGTTGAGTCTAAAGGGTCCTTACTTCAATCAACACTGAATTTTGTATAGTGCACCTTTAATAAGACAATGTGTTTTTAGCTTTACCTGAAATATCAGTACACCATTCTTATCTATAAATTAGTAATTCGCTGTTTTTAATAAAAGCACTCATATCAGTGCCACGTTCAGCATGTGAACACAATCAAGCAACAGCCTTGTATTCAGTATTTACCAAAGGCATGGCCATGTCACAATGTAGCCATACCTTGTGCAGGTCTACGTCATAGGTGTAATCCATGACGGGCGAGGTGTTCTGGGCAAACAGCTGGCCCACCATGGTGCGGTAGGCCTTGCCGTTGACATTGGCCATGGTGTGCTGCAGCACCTCATGGAGCTCTGACTCCTCCATCTGGGGCGGAGGCAGCAGTTCGCTCTTCAGCAGCTCCTGGGCGGTGGGCCGCAGGGCCGGGTCGTGGTTCAGCAGCCATTTGATAACCTTCCTCTGATGAAGGGACAGAGAGACAAGGAGTGACGTAACAGATAGGAAGAAAACACTGTGAATTAGGGCTGGGCAATGTGGACAAAATTATCACAATACACAATTGAATACCTCAATGCTGATATTGTGCCAAGGGATGACTATTGGTGCTTTCATAAGACACTTAGACACAAGAGACTTTTGATAATCAGTCATTAGCATTGTGGATATGATGACTAAGCAGGTAGAGGCAAATAATAGTACAACTAGAAGTATAATAAGTTCAGAAAATTTCATCTTTTTCCTGTCATGCAGCCTTTAAAACCAGAAAAAGACAATTTATGCTATATCACGATATTACAATATCCAAAATCCCTGACTACAAATCACATACCAAACACTGAGGTGCAACCATCCTCGCCTGCGTTCCTCTCTCATACTCAGTGAAGTCCTCGGGAAAGTGTATGGCATCCTGCAGAGTGAAAAGAGATGAGGTAAGGATCAACTGAGTTCCTAAGCTGCAAACCCAAATTACTTCCCCTGATCGCTCCCAGGCCTGAGCCTGGACCTACCGTGCGCAGCTGGCTGAGGACTGAGATGCGCTCGGCCCCGGTGGTCATGGGCCGGTAGGACATCTCGAACAGGATGATCCCCAGGCTGAACAGGTCCACTTTCTGACGGCAGACAGAGGAGAGCCAATAAACACCAGACAAACAAAATGCTGAACTTCCTACACTACAGGAGGACAGTAAACTTGGAATCTGAGGTAGCGTTTACTGACAAGGATAAAAAAAAGAGTCAGTTTGAGGCCAGTGGACGGAGTCAAATCACCTTTGGCCAGAAAAACAACAGCTACAACCTGTGCTGGAGAAGATAATCATGGTTTTATGTCGTACCTGGTTGTAGGTGGCCTTCGTGTTTCCTTGAACCTCTGGGCTGACGTACAGGGCAGTGCCAACCATGCCGGTCATGTTACCTGGAGAAATTCATACACAGTGTCAGGGAAGATCAAACATCTTACATATCAGACAACACAGAGTCAACAACGCCATCCTGAAAATATTTAGAGTCTATGCACCTGTTGGGTCTGGTTTGGTCGTCGCAGCAGATCCACTCTCCTCCACTTCGAATTTACCTTCAGCCTGGAAGAGATGAACACACAGGCGCATCAGTGTCTTTGACTTGTCTTTCTTCTTTGTCTCATTCAAAAATGTCTCCATCATTGTCTTTGTATAGCAACAAGGGCCACAGTGAACACCTCAGTATCACTGGGATGAGTTTTAAAGGAATGGTTTACCCAAAATACAAAAACACAATGGGGCTAGATGCGTATTTATTTGTGGAACTCAACCTGTCCAAAATTTTAATGCAAAAATGACATAATTTGGGGTGAAGAGTTTTGTTTGGAACTATTTCCTGCCAAAGAACATCAGCAAACTGTATCTTTTTGCCTCTGATTCATATTTACTGGGGATGGATTAGATACAGTTTCTGATGTTCTTTGGCTAAGTGGGGGAATATCTGTTTTAGTGTTTTGGGTGAGCTGTTCCTTTAAGCAAACCCGTGAAACGCAGGTGGACTATTGCAATACTCCACATATGAACTCCACACTACCAGCAATCACTGCAGCCTTGGCCATTAGGAAAGAGCTGTCGACCATTAGCTGACAGTAATGCCTACCACATTAGCTGGATGGTCTGTAGCCAGGCCAAAATCTCCAATCTTCACATGGTCCTGGGAGTCAAGGAAGATGTTGACAGGCTTCAGGTCTCTGTGAATCATCCCCTACGGAGGATGGATGAAGAGGTCTGCTCAATTATCAGTAATTAAAAACACTGCTGAAATTGTGTCTCTGGGTGTGATTCCTGGAGTTCTGTGATGGGATTATTAGCTTAGAAGAAGGCTGGAAATTGAAATCAAACACTGACAGTAAGAAAATCCTTGAAAACACATCTGCGTAGGCATGGTTTCAAAATACTGAATTTCTGAGGTGATAAACTCATGACAGATTGAAGGACGATGAGTCATTTCTAAAGAGGAGATTATGTCATTAATTTCCACTTTGTATTCGGCAAAAGAATGCTGGTACATTAAAAGAAGAGAAATACAGATTGCCTCATGTGGTTGCCTGTACTTGGTCTTACTAAACTGGACTTGACACCTTAAATCTTTTTCTCACTCTTTTCCTTCCTCCTTCTCCTTAATTAGTGTCACCTCACACCCTGAAACTGACAGTGATCTCACACACACACCTGCTGGTGGATGTAAGCGAGGCCGTCCAGTATTTCCCTGAAGAGTCTCCATAAGCGGCTGTTATCCTGATGCAGGCCTTGGTCTATGGTGTCCCTTAAAGTGCTCTTTTCACAGTATTCCATCTAGGAGGAAACGAGTTCAGTGTAACATGTCAGACAGAGACATCTAGTGGTGAATGAGGAGTATTGGCAGTGAAACTTCTATGTTAGCTCTTACTTGTATATACAAATAATGTGCTATGAGGGGAGTTCGCTCGGAGTCTGTGGTCTCCGCTTCGTCAGTCACTATCCTTTTGCTTGGCTCAACCTGGACAAAGATAAACCAGCCATTTGATGCCATGTATAAAACTCACACTTTTATACAAAACATGAATAGTGTAGATATTCTTACCTGGGACAGCTCATCTATGCTTTCATCTCCATTGTCAAAGATGATGTCACTCTCTGAGTCACTATGTGATGGCCTAGATGTGAATAACGCAATGGCAGTGAGTTAAAGGAACAGTCCACCCAAAATGCAGTGAAATGGTAGTTTTTTTCTACTTACCCCTAGTGCAATTTATCCATCCACATAGATTGTGTGATTTGTTGAGGTTTCCAGTCTGTCACAATCTCCTCTGCCTCCGTGCAAACTGTATCTATCTGTCTCCAACTAGTACAAATTAGACATTCATAGATAGTTGAGTCTGTTGAGGTTTTTAATATGTCACTTTCTGACATATAAAGTTTGATCTCCACAAAACAACACCTGTCCAGACCCATAGGATTGGGGTGGAGGGAGACAAGCAAGGTTGTGACAGACTGGAACCTTGCTAAATCACTGGGAGTAAGTGGGAAAATATGTTCTTTTTTGGATTTTTTAACCCATAAAAAAAACTCACAAGAACGAGGCACAAAACACGTCCTCTTCATCATCATCGTCATCCTCGTCGTCACTCGACTCGTGTCCGCTGCACTTGGCGCTGGAGGACTTCTCGAT
>OMKZ01034843.1:0-10790 GCA_900302535.1 Neoniphon sammara | reverse complement strand
CACACACACACACACACACACACACACACACACACACACACACACACACACACACACCGTAGTTCTCTCCTGGCCCCGGTAGTCCAGCAATCATTCCTAGCACCAGTTTCCCTAATGGAAGCTGACATTATATCAAACACAATAAAGGATTTCATTTACGGCTCTTCATTAACCCACACACATCAGCCATAAGGTGCACACAGACACACACACACACACACACACACACACACACATACATGCACACACTGCTGACTCAGTAGGACTATACTATATATACATGTACAACAAAAAAACACACATTTTGAATTGGCTGCAGAAAAGCCCTGCTTATGCAAAGCTAACCTGTAAGTGAGGCACACTTTCTAACTCTGTTTTTCTTTCCCTCCACCCCAATCTCTCCTCTTGTCTCTACGTATCTCTCCTTCTGTCTCTTGATTTCCACAGCCTCCCCATAGTCCCTCTCTACGTGTCAAACAGTATGAAACTCAGGACATTCAAACTAGATAAACACTTGGCAATATTAGGTGTGGACTCTCCATTTAGAGGCAAATGCAATCCTCCAGACTGAGTGCACACCGACACTGACGCATGCACACGATACAGATATATTACATCAAATTATGTATGTTAAATAAGAAATGATTGACATTCAATTTCATCTACAGAACAAAATATAAAGGACGTACACAAGGGCATTTGCACTGAGAGGAGAGATGTCAAAATGAAATCACAACACGCCATCAAAAACTAATTTGTTCAGCTCATTTCCCTTATTTCACGTGACCTACAGTTTCTCACGCTGTGGAAAGGGCTTATGAAACATGATTCTCAATGCCTAGCTAAATCAGACTGAGGTAAATTAATCACAGACATGTAGAAATTTGTCAAAAAGGACTTTACACTCGCTCTAAAAAGCCCTTTTGATCTTGAATCGCAGGGGCTGTCTGTGAATCAAATCTGAAAGCTCACTTTTGAAAAACGCTTCTTTGGCGGTGCCGTTTGGATTTAGAGGATGTTAAATCCTATCTATTGTTGAATACAGGTATATTGCTTATTCTCAGAGAGGAGGGGATCTTTGTACGAGGAGAAAAATCACTTTATACTTAGATTGATCTACTTTATTACACTAATCTCTACTTAGAATGGGGAGGAGGTCCAGCTGCTAACAGGACCAAGTAACAGAATTAAACTTTAAATGCAATCCTTCACTGTGTAGCTCTGCAGGCAGAGCGACATAATACAGACCAAATTATAGCAAACAATTACACTTGATCTACTATAGAGCCGCATAAAAGCATAAAAAGAGCATTGACAATTAAAGGTACATTATGCTAAACTGTCGAAGGTGAATTGAAGCGAGGACCATTAAGATTCAAATGACAAAAAATGTGGAATAAGTATGGACTATTGTAGAACCATGTGGACTCAAACATCAAATTTCGGGCTTATTCCACTTTCTGTCAGCTGAGTCTAAAGGGTCCTCACTTCAATTGACCCATGGCAATTTTGCATAGTGCAGCATTAAGATCACAATTAATACAAATTAAGAATGTTTTAAGACTTCGCTTTTATGTGTTTCAGGGGTCTGCAAAGCATGGCGGTTGTCTTTAAATACTGAAGATTGCCAAACTGCCCCTTAATAATGTCAAGTCAATAAAGAGTCCACCAGTGAACTAGAAATTAAACTGTTGGCCCGGAAGAAAGAGAGAGGGGAAAGAGAGAGAGAGAGAGAGAGAGAGAGAGAGAGAGAGTTATTCAGCGAGAGGGAAACTCAGATAAAGGAGTGCACGACAGAGGCCTTGGGCGCGGCTCCCTCTCTCTCTCTCTCTCTCCCTCTCGCTCTCTCATTGGCATGCTCTGCATCTCCAGGCTTTTAAGCGATTAGGGAGCTGCTGAGACCATGGCGTCCAAGCATAGCTCCATGCAGATGTTCATTTGTATGCCAATAAACAAATGTGCCCTCAGATTAAAGCTCCAATACACAGTGCAAATTCAGCAAAGTGAATGGCACTCTCCATGCACATCACATCAGTGTCTTGCTCCTCTCCAGACAGTGCACAATGCCTCCTCTAACTGCACATTAACTTCAAAGACTTGGGAGAAGATGGGCAGCAAACCAAGAGATAGAGGAAGGAGTGAGGAGAAAAAAAAACGGGAAAAGAGAAATCTCATTTGGCCTAAAATTAGGAACAGAGAATTAAAAAGTTGTAATGTTATATATTCCATAGCTTCATTTCCTGCGATGTGTTCATGGGAGTGCTAAGTAATGCTGAACAATTAATCAAAATATTACCAGAATCGCAATGTAGCCAATATCCAAATCACAGGAGCTGCAGTTTTTCTGATAAAAGTAAAATGTGTGATAAAATGGCAGTATAAATATAAAGTATTGTGGTGTTACAGACATGCCCTGGCCGACAAATCCTATTCTCCAAACATAAGAAAACATGTTTGTTGGTGCACAGCAAAAATTATATAATTTTATTTTCATTTTTTATTCAGTGAAAAGGAAAATTATGATGCAAAAATTAGCATCCCACTAAAACTGTGAATCATGTTGTCGCAATCACAACACATGTGATATTGTGACATTGCGATATGATTGTTTTCCCACATTGTTCAGTGCTATGCATTATGGTTGCCATACATTCTGCCCATGAATCTGCAGTTTCAGCTCTTTCAGTCTCTCTTTGTAAACATCTTGCAGGTAGCAAAATCTGAAGCGACATCAGGCTCTTACTCCATCTATCGCTTTCTTTTTCTCTCTCGCTCTCTTTCTCTCTCCCTTTCTTTCTCTCATCTCTTTCTGCTGTCTCTTTTTTTCAGAGGCTGTCAGTTCCCCTTGGTAAAAGCAGTTAAATCAGTCTGTGAATATTCCAATCCTGCGATAAGGAGAGGAGGCTTTGTCCTGCTGCACTCTGGGTAATGCTGCTCTCCATTGTTGGCTGACAGGGCTCCATTGAGGAGCAGGCTTTAGCCCTGATAGCATCACCACACTGCATGGACACAGTGCCAGATAACAAGCCTATCCAACATGACACACGCATGCCAACACCTCCCAAACAAGCCTCCAATCTGATCATCAGAGGAGAGGCAGGAAAGAGGTGCTCTAACACCAAATAAAGACAAATAAGATAAACAGGCCATGGCAATATTAACACTATCATTGGAATCCGGAAGGAACTGATAAAAAGAGTGTAATTCTCCGCATCTCATCTGGCCAACACAGCCGATAGTTTTACTGCCATCTTTGCTGCAGAACCAATCATGGACAGCCTGGCGCTGAGTCTGGACCTCCCCGTCCAATCAGCTTGCAGCTTGATGTGACATTAGCACCCCACTTATCTGGACAAAATGTTTCCAGGTTCCATTTTCTTGGCGGATTGAATACAGCTTTTCATTTCGCTCTTATATTTTTTCTGCTGCTTTACTACTGCTAGTCTATAAGAGGCCCAAAGAGTCGCCACCCCCTCCTTCCAGGCTGACTGAGAGTGGCCAATCAACAATCAGCGCCGGCCAAAGGAAACCTGTTATTTCCGACCCCATAATCATTTCCATCAGATGCCTTGCTGTCCCTCAAAACGTTTTGAACATTCAAATGACAAAGAGAGAAGCCTGCTGCAAGATATCTGAAGACAGGCAACAAGGACAGAAAGGGACCAAACACACCAAGCAAACGCTGAAACCCGAGCACGCGATTCTCCTCGGCTACAGCGGAGCCGCCGTGTCAGACTGTCACTCCTCACAAAAGGCTCCAAACAACCTGGCCACTCAGACACACTCGCTTCCCTGGAACACCCTGTCAGACACAAGGACAAGTCTGACATATAATATATGCTTTTTTCTTGCGGTTACAGGTGTATTACCTGAGAAGAGCGCCAGTTAAGACAATATGCTGTGTGTGTATTTGAGCTGGGTATTGGCAAGGGCCTCATTATACAATAAAAGCCATGGATAAATGGGTCACGATATGATTTGTATCACGGTACACTGTAAATATTTAAATAGAGCTTAAAATGCAACCTAAACACAGTGCACTAAAATGTAGATGTCATAATAAAAGTAAATGGATAAATGATACATATTGATATAGAGAGAATCAATACAGTATTGCGAAAAATATACTCAGCTGCATCGATGTCTGATCTTTATAATAAGATTTAGAAATCATTCGACTATTAAAAGACTATGGAAGATATAAAGCTTGACATGTCTCTGAAAATCACTCAATACGCTACGAAATCAGCCTTTTTCTAGCTTCCCTTTCCACGACCCTGCTCTGACCAGAAGGCCAGGGAGGGGAGCAGGTTCACCCTCCGAAATAACATTTCATGGGTGTTGGTCATGTGTTGAAATAGGGGAATGGAGGTCTGGAGCGTGGCCTGCTGGATTTCTCTGACTATTGATTCCCATCTCCTGTGAGGCAGAGGGATCGATCGCCGGGATTTAGACATGGGGGCTACTCTCTCAGCCCTCCCTCCCGGCTAGACCGCTGCATCATGGTTTGCCACACAAACCCTTCTGGAGGCTTACTGACACACCTGAACTTTTCTCTTTCTCCGTGCTCTTTTCTTCAACTATTTTACTGCCTCTCGTTCTCTGTGCCTGTCCTTCAGCGCTTCATCCATTCTGAGTCATCGACAGCTTCTTCACTGCCCTCCTACTTGAGTGTAAAGCAGCATGAGTCTTTAAGTGTTCTCTCTGGGAACAGTGGAGAAACATTAGAGGTGAAGACTGTGAGAGTGAGAGAGAGAGAGAGAGGGAAAAAAAAAGGCAAAGAGGGGGCCGCGGACAGAAAAGAGCCAGGGAAGAACATGGAGAAAAGAGAAAAGAGAAAAAGGGCATTTCTACTCTGGAGAGCAACACTTAACCAAATTACATCTAGGTCTGCAATCAAGAGCCAAGGTCTGCAGGCTGAAATTACCAAACTGTTGGGTCACCACAGCAACCGAAGGCTGATCAAAGCTGTCAGTGGAGCAGCTGTGGAGACAAAGAGAGGAGGAGCACCAGGAGAAGAGGGATGAGTGATCACAGGAGGGGGGTGAGGAGGGTGGGGAGGGGCTGCTGCAGTCGGAATGGATGTTTGAAGTGACATATCTGAAGTGACACAATACTAATCAATCAATAGCTTGATCATTTGTTAAACAGCCATTCGACTTTGGTCTCTCTCGCTGGCGGAGTACATGTCTTTTGTCATGTATCTTCTACTGACTTTGATTCTCGGTTGTTAATACATCCAAGGGTTGTCTCCGCTGCTTTTTTCCTAATTGCACATGAGGTTGTGTTACTCTACAGCAACTGACCAGAAGCAGAAAGGGATCTTGGGAAATAGAATCAAATCTAACTGAAGGTTATAAAGTTATAAAGTAGTATTTTAATTCATTACAAATTGATACAAATTTCAAATAAAATATCATGTCAATCTATTAATCTCACCACTTTGAGTCGATTTGTCAGTGCTCAAGTGTTGCATCTGAACAATTTAACACTTAACACAAACCAAATCCCTGGGGCAAAATCACTTCAAATGAGGGTCAGCGGTTTAATGACAGCCAACTTGGGAGCCCAGAATACGAAAAAGGGTGAAAACCCGTTGCGGATACATCTCTGTGTTGTGCGTTTTCAAGGCTTGGGCGGCCACGACTGAGCCATCCGGACTATCAGATAAACTTGCTGGGGGGAGGCGACCCTGCTGGATTGTATACTGTGTTAGATTTTCCTCTACTCCCACCACCTCCACCCCATCATTTCTTCTCCTTCCAGTGGTGAGCAGATGGAAGTCCGTTCCATGGCGCGGGATTTGGTGATAACGCTGTTTATGAGTTCCATTATGTGCTCAGCAGGCTGCAAGCACTCTGTCTCAGCGCAGCCATAGGGAAAGGGGGGACGCTCACAATGAAAATAGAAGCAGTTTACTTGTGATTATACAATGTGGTTACGCTTATCAGTGATTGAAATAAGCACTGTGTATTTAAAGTGCTCACTGCCACCACCCCACACCCCCCTGTGGGCTCCCACTATAGAGGTCCTTTGAGTTTTGGTTGTTGTGATGCTGAAACGAGGCATGTGGCCAATTCAAAACAGGTTTTTGGCTTTTGAAGGTCTGCATGTAAGATTCATATTCATATGTCATATGTAAGCAAAAAAAAAATCCTATGTGGTATCCCTGTTGGAAGTGAGCACATCACGGTGGGCTGTGCATGTAAAAATACACAGAACTGATGTGCAGCGGCTACAGATAAAGCTAGCTTGCTGAATATTGCTCTTATCCGCATATACTGCTGTGGGTTCAGTGCAGCTTATAACAATAGGGGTAAGAAAAAGGGTCACATTTCAGCTGGAAAAGATTTGATCTCAAATATTTGCATGGAGGTGCTTGGACAAATGGTTCGTTGCCTGTCTGTCTCTCTTGATCCAGCAAGAGATGAAAAGAAGGGCTTAGAAACATTTCTGAGAGACAAAAAAAAAAAACAAACGGGGAGAAATAACAGAAAAAGAACATGTGGAGAGGAGAGTGAGAGATGAAACAAAGCCATCGTGAGGCGTCTTTTGGTGTGTGTCCATTTTACCTGATTTGAATCTGTTCAAGACAGTCCTCATAAGACTAATGTATTCTGTGCCTAATGGAGCTGGTGGCTTCGAGGGCTGGGCTGAGAGAGTCGCCACAATGATTCGCTCTCATTTCCTCTGAAGGGCCAATTATCTCAAATAGAGGCATCATAAAGAAGCCGAACTTGGTCAAGTGGATAAACCCTAGCAACTGTCGCCCCCAACATTTCAGGTCGTGTTACCCTTCTGAGGGAACCTGTTTTGACAAAAGGAACAATCCACCCTACAACAATTTAACACTAAAAAAACAGCTATTAGGAATGTACCTTAGTATTGGTGGGTCCCTTTTGACAACCAGTGGTGTATTTTTCTTATATTCATAGCTGACTGGCCAAACGTAAACAACGCAACATAACATCAAGACATTTCCAGCTCCGGGGAAACATTTTCATCACTGGTAAACATCAGGTTTTGGTGTCAGTCACTCCAAATCAAAGAGTGAGAGCTTCTCTCTAGATTTAGCACCATGATGACACAATGTACTATCCTCTGTCCTTAATTTGTCAGTGTTCTGCATTATAAACAAATCAACTGTGATTTTCCTAAAAATACCTTGTGACCACAGGCAGGTCATAAATGAAGTTCTCAGTTGACTGGAATGTACCTAAACCTCATCTACCATTTTTGTAGCAATTATATTGTACATATCTATCTATATTACATTTTATTGCATTTCTAAATAGGTATGCAATGAACATTAAGGAGAGTAAGACATGGATTGGTCAAGTGCATCAAGTGTTGAAGTTCTACTTGATCTACACTACGTTGAAGCTATCAAATCACATGTTTGTATTGGACTGAATCGCACAAACGCATCACCAAATCCTTTGATACGAATTCTTTAATATTAGTAGTTAACATTGCTTTGCTTACGTTTTGTAATTTATTAGGTAGGAAAGTCTATACCAGATGTGACACTAACTTTGTGTCCCTGTAGTTCAACACATCTATGCAAGCGGCGTGACTTTCAACATATTTAATACTTTAATGGCAACAACAGCTACTGCTTTTGCTCTCCCCTCCTACACACACATACAGTGAAATGACCTTGATGTTGCATATTCAGTAGCTAGTTGCCCCCCTCCAACAACCTGTAAGGCAAACAAGGAAAAACGGGTTGATGAAAATATCTGATTACTGGGAGAATGGTTATCTACCATACTGGTTTCAACATTTAGGAAAATCTTTTTCTACATTATTAACATTCAAATTTCAATTTCCATGAACTGGAGATTACATAATAAAAATATCAAATTTTACTCTTCTTCTTCCAGTAATCACAAATATATTCATTAATGTAGTTTTATTGGTTTGATTTACAAGTTAGTGAAGGTGGAAAAAATTTATTTTATCATATATTCAAAACTGAGATATCTTTACTCCTGTCATGTCCACACAGCTAAGGGCAACTTCACGTCTGTTCTCTGAGAGTTGTCGAAAGGCATTCTGGGAAATGACTACCTGAAGTAAAAGTTGACAGCGCAGGTTGAGGGAAAGTGGGTACAACAAAATGATAAATTACAGCACTTTATCACAAAATAATGTGCTGAACATCACAGATCGGTGATAAATATCAGAGTAAGAATACCCCAGGGTGGAGTTTTCCTTTAAGGCAGCGGATTTGGCTGAATGCCAGAATGTACATCTTGGCTGATGTTCACTAAAAGATAAGCGACAGTATCTAATTTAAAGGAGTGGCAAAAGATCACCGACGACAGAAAGGGCTATTAGCACAGGAGGAACTAACCGCCAGGGACCGTGTGTGGCCGCGAGAACCACTGCACTGTATGTAGGACAAATTTTGTGAAGCTAATACAAGCGTACACATGAACGTGCATGTGTGAAATGTGAGAAAAATGTCACGTGGATACGGCTGTATTATGTATGAGAGCGTGTGAGGGAGGGAGCAGCGATGGAGAGAGAGAGAGAGAGAGGGAGGGAGGGAGGAGAGAGAGAGGAAGAGGAAGAAAGACAGAGACTGTGTTGTCCTATGATGAAAGGATTGATTGATTAGAGAGTGATGATTGCAGTAAATGGCCTGGAAGATGGCTCCATCTCTGTTTCCCTTTTTCTCCCTCCCTTATACCGTCTTCCCTCACTCACTTGCTTACTCACTTTCTCGCTTCCCACCTCGCTCTCCCCCTGTCTCTCTCTTTGTCGCCCCCTCTCCCCGGTTTCATCATAGCAACCCATCAACAGAGTGCCTCTCTCTCTCCCCTAATGGCACAGCTATTAGCGCTAATGCATTTCAAACGTACAGCAGCTGCCACATCGCAATCTGATGGAAAGTACACGTCTTCTTCCAATCTCCACAATCTCTATCCTTTCTCTCATTCGCCCTTGTTTCTCTGCTCCAGTGTGTTACACTTCACGTAGACCTCGCTTTAGGTAATTGTCAATGGTCATCATGTACTGTATAGCCTGTATGGGACAGGAGGGAGAAAATCAAAAGCACACAGTGTGTATAGATGATTATGCTGCTGTTGAATGATGTTGACAACATCATTAGTCTGGCAAGGGGAAGCATGCTGGCCGGTAGCAATTTTCCATTCTTTGCTTGAAATGAGCAGGAAATAAGACATGTAAAGCATTTCAACAACAATTTTTCAGCTGACCAACATCCATGTTGATTATCCATGGAAATACATTTTAAGTCACAATGGAATGAAAAATGACTTTTCGACTTATGTGCTCGTTTTCCATGCTATCTATTTAAGAATAAATGTCAAATAATTTTCTAAATTTTAAATTTTTTTTGTAATTCTATATCAAAATCCCATTACTTCAACATCCAGTGTATTTTCAGTGGTGATGTCACGCTGAACCAGTAGGAGTGACCCAAATAAAACTGCCTTTCTCTCTCTAACTGATCTCCCATTGGTTTACACTTTTTGAATGACGCCTCTCTGTGCTAAGCCCCGCCCTAACAACCAGTTTCAACTTGAAATGCATTAAATCAAGGAAGCAAGATGCTCTCAAAACACTATTTCATTGTGACTTTAAGCTCCGCCTATGGTAGACAGCACTCACATTGCTAGCATACAGGTGTAAACACAAAATTTTATTGTATGTTTCTCCCCAAAAATTGTAAATGGTGCACAAATCGAGCCACAAGGTTGAAGCTATAGAACCCAGGATGCTTTATCACCTGGTTCTGAGAGAGTGTAAATATAAAAACGTGAGATATGTTGAAGTCATCGCAAGAGTTTTCATAGTGCTCTACCCTCTGTCTGAAATGTGCGGTTTAAACACCAAAAAGAGAAGAGGTTTGGTGTTTCTGGTGGTTCTGAAGTCCCTGGTTCTTCCATGAGAGTCCCATGAGAATTGCAAAGCAGCGATGAAATGACTCGAAATGAGTCGCCCTGGGATGACTCCATTGCCAGCACAATAGATGGGTTGGAGGGAGAGTGTTACCGAGGGATGGGCTCCTGACCTTGAGAAATCAGCAGCAATCAAACACTTTAATGTCTATTTCACACACCATTTCATTCCAATGGATTTAAAACCCCGAACGACCATCACAACAGTTGTTACGATCAACATTTCCACGTCCATAATGTCCGGCAGTCGGGATGGACAGATCAAGCAACTGGGCTCTGCGGCGACGCCAGGAAAAGGTGTGTTTGTGTGGGTGTTTGTGTATGTGTGAGAGCGAGAGAGGGACACACACACACAGAAAAGAGCGAGGTCTTCCCATTGCTGCGGGAACAGCTGCGACGGCAGCCGTTGCGAGGACCAGGCGTGTCATTGGGTTCCTATGATGTCACCGGTTTGGCGGAGCGAGCAGATGGGCTGGGCCAGGTACCGAACCGGCCGTTAATAAACACATACAAATAAATACCCACACGCCGACAAACACAAACACAACCACATTATGCTTTCGCGATGCACACCGGAGCACGCAAGCACACACACACACACATAAACACACACACACACATGCGTGCACAAATGCTATCAAACCACACTCTCCACAGTCTCTCATGCATAAACACCTTTTCTCCTCATTTGACAGACTGCTCCACCCGCTAGTTTAAGATGCTACGCATTTCTCCTAATATGCCCAAAGAGCATGCAGCCCTAATCTAATTAGAGTGTCAGTCAGCAGAGTGTTCACCCAAAGAGAAATTAGGAAAGCACAAAATCTACAAACAGGAAAAATCTTCTCACAAGGATGT
>OMKZ01034841.1:92612-106979 GCA_900302535.1 Neoniphon sammara | reverse complement strand
AGGAAAATGTATTTTAATGATAGCAGATGTTCAAACAATATGCCTTATGGGAGGTTGGCTTGTTGAAAAAGAGACCTAATCCAGAAACACGTGGGACATTAGATCATATCCTGTCGCCCCTTCTTGGCAGACACATCCATTTTTCCACTTCTTCCTTTATTGCTGAAATATTTATAAAAACTCAAGGTATTTTTACACACCAAAAGTTATCTGAGAACACTGTGAACAAACAATCACAAATGTGCTTTTTTCCCCACATTGAAAACAAGGAACACCTTTTATCAATCACACTTAATCTCCTGTGCTGCAGTCATCTAAAGCTGAGTTTGCATTGGAGAACACGGCTATGTTTTGCTCTTTTCAGGATGCCATGCTACATAGCAACATTTATTTCTGTCCCTGGCTTGATCACAAGTTTGTTTTTTTTTAAACAACATCAGAGATGCATGATCCAGGATATTTGTTTGAAGTGATCTGGCTTTGACTGAATCCAAGTGCTTCCTATTCCATCCACATGAATACAATCTCTGTTGATTTTTTTGTGCGGTTGGGAAGTTTTTGTTGAATCCAAAGGAAAATTTACTGCATAAAAAAACATCCACCAAACAAAGTATTCACAACAACATGAAATTGCATCCCTATATTGCAACTGGAAAGACCTGCCACTGTAGACCTACTGTAGGGGGAAAAAAGCAATACACGGAAAAAAAAAATATGAGGGAAAGGCACAGAATTTGTGCTTTTGGCTCCCATTCAGGTCCAAGCTGTCTCTCTTACTCACTCCCTTCCCTCTCTCTTTCTCCCTATCCCCCTTCCTTTCTCTTTCTTAACTTTCCCTCTCCCACTCCCACTCTCTCTCACATCTGGAGGGTATCTGGTGTGGCTGTGACTCCTCGCTTGCTATGGGACAGTCTGTGTTTGGACTGGACGTCAGACTTCACTGGATTTCAGCAAGCGTTGCTTGGAAGTGGTAAAGTAGAACAGCACGTTGTTAATACAGGGTTTACTGATAGTGTACATGTTTTATGGATGGTGCATGATGTTAGCCTGAGCTGGATTGAGCTTTCAGCGTCAGTGTCAGTTTCCCTCACCCTTGCACGACATTTTTGGCATGTGGAGAGCATTTGAAATGTTCCGACTTTCGTATAATACAGTACAGCCACATGTTGAGGTTGTTTATAGTTATGTAGTGTTGAATTATGCATGCAGACGTCTGCTCTGCTGGGCAGAAAAGAAGATGACGAGTTTTAAAATGGTCTTTTCAGCACATCTGGAAATAAACAGTATTCTCTCTTTAGGCTTTTGAATTGTAAGGTAACTTGAGAGTGTTGTTGACTCAGTGAGGAGCGATGATGAACTTATTGTAAACGGAGTTGACACTGCACGGTGTTTATGGACAAGTGCACAGGCTCATATTTGATTTTCTTTTATTTGCTGTGAGTGCATGCATGACTTGTGTATGGATCTTGTGCGTCTGAGTGCATGCACTTCTGTGTGTGTGTGTGTGTGTGTGTGGGTGGGTGCGCGCGTGCACTTTTTCCTCAGCGCTGTGCCACACAGCTCTGGTAGTTGTTTTGGTGAGAGAGGCAGGAAAAGCAGCTCTGATAGATGGATGGCTTTTAAAGGTCTGCCTTGAGAGCTGCGCGCCTGTTTGGAATATTTCCATCAACACTGGCGGAGATGATTAGAGAGCTTTTTCCTGGCTTCACCAAAACACTGCTGTCCCTGCCTCTGCCACCCAGTTGTAAAAGGCTGGGGTCAGACTGTCTCATCTCATCTATATATTTTACATTTATAAAGATTTGCAAGCTCTTGTGCAAAACAGGTTTCTAATGTTTTTAAGGTATTATATAGGATTTTAGTGTGCGTGTGTGTGTGTGTGTGTGTGTGTTTGTGTGTATGATAGTGCTTAGTGTGTGAGAGCAGCGAGTGAGTCAGCTGTCAGCGATGATGCCTATGTTCTCTCTTCAATTAGCCCTCACAGTTGGTGAGGACTGAAGCCTCGGACACAGCAGAGACAGAGGGGAGAGGGGGAAGTGCTGGCTGTCTTCTTTATTGGCCTGGTGCGTAAACAATGGGAGCTATCCAACAACATGAGACATTCATTGGCCCCAAACATACTTTTACATATAGTTTTAGAAACTACACCACAGGGATCGATTAAGTTTACTGAATTGTAGGGAATTGAAATGGACTGAATGAATCATAAGCAGAAAAAATGTAGCCCATAGTGTTGTTCTGCAACGTGAGACTGTGGTCAGCATGGAGGCCTATTCTATATACTTGCATTTTGTTTGGTTTAAAACTGCCACATGTGAATTTTCACCTTGAGGAAGGGAATGTGTCGTTCATTCCACAGCATCTGCAAAGCCACCGCACCTTTTCAGAAGCAGATGGTGAATGCAGACGACAAATAAAAACATAAATAAAAAAAAATAGCTGATGCTCTTCTATATTTTTGAATAGGCTTTATCTGCACACATTTAGATTCACTGTTCTTTTGCCATTCGGTTTTCCGTCATTGCTGCTATGACGTCACTGCCCTTGAGTGCCTGAAAAGCCAGTTGAAGAAAAACAGAGCATGTATACACAGGATCAGTTTTTATTGTGACTTTAATGTCAAAGGTTGCTTGCTCAACAAAAACCCTTTAAAACCTGATGTTTTCAACTGCACGCTCTTGCCTCTTCCCGTGTGCAACAGGAGAGCTGAATAGTGGACATGACCTTTCCCAAGCATTCCATCTTGCAAGCCTTGAGTGTGCTGCTCTTGGCCTGGGCGTTGGTCCGCTGCCAGGCCCCTGTTGAACCAGAGGAAGAGGAGGAGGAAGAGCCAATAGAGAAGACAGATATCTTAACAGCGGTGACGAAAGCCAAATCGACTGTTTGTCCGCCAGAGTGCAGCTGTACGACAGAGGGGGCAGTGGACTGCGCCGGAGTCGACCTCAACGAGTTCCCCAGCGAACTCTCAGAGAACACACGCCAGCTCTCTCTGCAGGTCTCTCTCCCTCTCTCTCTCTCTCTCTCAGGGTGGGGGGTTGTGTGTGTGTCTGCATGCGTGTGAGTGGGTGTGAATGTTTTTTTGGAGTCAGTGTTTAGGAGTATTTTAATTTTTTTTTTTTAAAATTCTGAGCTTTTTCATTCTTCCTGGTGTCTCTTAGGGCCAGATGTTTCATCAAAGAACATCAAAAGTCAAAGTTGTTCTCTCTCTCACTCTTGCATGATCGCAAACACAATAGAATTTTGACTAGATAATTATTAATGGAGAAGAAGTTGCAACATGTTAGAGGTGAATTCAAATCCCTCATCAGTATCCAAACTCACTGACGGCATGAAAAATCTTCAAACAGAAAAAGCTGGCTTTGTTGATCTGTGCAGACCTCTGTGCAAACCCACACACAGTTAAACCTTGTTTCTCAGATGACCAGGGCCCACTACAATTTTTGTCATTATATCATTATATTATTTTATGTTATTATTGAATATGGTAGTCTTAAGCAAAACAAAGAGCAGCTTGCTCACCACAATCTCAGGTTGCAGAGTAACACATTATATTATTTCTGCCTGTTTTGTCTCCTGATGCCAGAACAACCAAATTGAGCAAGTAACAGTGGAGCACCTTGCCCATCTGCCTCATCTTGAAACTCTAAACCTTCAGAACAACTGGCTGACCACACATGGTAAACCCACAGTCTAAACACCTAGCAAGAACCTGGTGTACGTCTGCGAGCTTGTTCCTTGTTGATAAACAGGGACTCTGACTGTGCACTCAATCTGCAACAATTTTAATCTGTTAAATAGCAGCTGGGCTCTTTCTTAACCTCCTACTTATAATTTAAATGTCTTCAAATGAGCCGCTTGCTTGATTAAAAGTAAATAGTCCTGTTTTTGGCTTGTGATGATAAATATATCAAGTTATGAGTTTGAGTTCTTTTGAAAGGTGTTTGTCTCTTTATAGGCCTGGAAGATGAAGGGTTTGAAGTACTCGAACAGTTGGCTTATTTGTACTTGGCAAATAATAAGGTGAGTCATACAAAAAAAATCCATCTATCAGAATGTTTCTTTTCACTGCTAACTTTGACTTTTCTAACACAACCCAAGTGACTGCAAATCAGGTACAGCTGCATCTGACAAGTCTATTCTATCTATTCTATTCTATTCTATTCTATTCTATTCTATTCTGATAGGTTGATATTGTGTGAGCTGTGTGTCTGCTGCCAGACACACTTTGCGCAAGCTTATGCTTGTAATCACTCCCAGTGTGTTTGTGCCAGCTGGTCAGAGCTGAAATGTTACTGGGATCCAGACCTTTTTTCGGACAGAGAGAGAGAGAGAGAGAGAGAAAGAGAGAGAGAGAGAGAGGGAGAGAGAGAGAGAGAGAGAGAGAGAGAGAGAGAGAAGAAAAAGAATGGACAGATTTGTTTGCGACTTAAAAGGGATGAATAGACAAAGGGGATGCAGGAAGAATAGGGGATTTTTTAAGTGCTCACTAAGCCTCAAAGACACCCATGCTGCTTTAATCCATAAACCATGTTATAAACGAGAGAGCTCTAAACCCATATGAACACTAAAATCTAATCTCACTACCACTTCTCGGATTTCTATATTCCCTGCCATTTTGTACATTCTGGGAGGAGGAGTGGCTAAAATGAGGAAAACCATGCCTTTACATGAAGGGGTGAACATAACCTGCCATATGCAGCATGTCTGCTCTGCAAGGTCCGTTTGGCACAAGTAGCAGAAGTGTTCATTTTTATTGGTACTGTTTTAATTATTCCACTTCCATGGATATGGCTGGCAGGCCGTGTCAAAGCAAACTGACCATTGCAGCCAGTGAAATACAAGAAAATTCACATCCTCCCAAGTGAAGAATGAAACCTTTGCGGTAATGTCTGATTAAAGCTGTTTTTCTTGTTCCTGCAGCTCACCGCAGCACCCAAACACCTACCACCCTCCTTGGTCAGCGCTGATTTTGCCGCTAATCAGCTAACAAGGATCTACCCGTATACATTTGGCCAGAAGCCACAACTGAGGTAAGAATGTGAGTGAATTTACCTCCTGCTCACACATCCATTCACACGCTGCCGTTTTGCTGGCTCATGGCGTCATGTTCCCCGCTCTCTCAGGTCCGTGTATCTCCATAACAACAAGCTGACCGACGCGGGGCTTCCAGATCACATGTTCAACGGCTCAGTCAACCTGGAGATCCTCATCATGTCCAGCAACTTCCTGCGTCTTGTCCCCAGGAACTTGCCCTCCACCCTTCACCGTCTTCATCTGAAGGTATACAGTGGGATAACTTACAACAAACACTCTTTTCTTTTCTTTTCTTTTCTTTTCTTTTCTTTTCTTTTCTTTTCTTTTCTTTTTGTGCTTGGTCCTCATTGACAGATCAAGTCAGTGGTCGACTAAGTGCTTTTCCACATCTTTTGCCAGTTGAGTCTAAAGGGTCCTCATTTCCGTCTACCCATTAATTATTGTTTTTAAAAACCGAAGAACAGCATGATAGAAACTTTATATTTACACCAAAGGTTCAGTCTTTGTGAACCTTGCTGCAGCAATTTGCATATTAATGACATTAAGCAGAACATTAGCCATTAGGCAGCTCAAGTACTCCTAGTTCCTCTTATGTATATGGAGCTAATGAGCACATGTAATTACTGAAAATTTTTTTCTTTCTTTTTTTTCCCTTGGTTGACAGAGCAACAAACTGGAGAAAATCCCACCAGGGGCCTTTGACAACTTGTCAAACCTCAGAGAGCTCTACCTGCAGAACAACCTCCTCAGTAATGAGGGCATGGACAACGAGACGTTCAGGTGGACAGAAATCTTTAGGCACAAACGCACTCAGTATACACAGGACTTATTGTCACTGTATCTCTATGATAATGTGGACTATAAAACAAGAAATGCATCATTACTTAAGGATTTATTTATGAGCTTTAGGTCTACATCAGACATGAGTATCTGCTCCTGAAAACTGATTTGATGACTTCCCCTTTCCCCTGGCAGCCAACTGAGCAGCTTGGAGTGTCTGGACTTGTCAAACAACAACCTGAGCGTCGTCCCCAAGGGGCTTCCTCGCAGTCTAGTGCTGCTGCACCTGGAGAAGAACTCCATCCGCAGCATCCCTGGGGATGCTCTCACTTCTGTCCGAAACCTTGAGTACCTTCTCCTCCACAACAACAAGCTCCGCTCTCGTTCCATTCACCCCTCTGCCTTCCAGGTACACTCGCTCACCCTCTGTTTCACATCATGCTCTTTAGATTGTTTTGCTGCATGACATGCCTGCATAAAAACAAGAGCTGTATTTCATTTGGAAGTTTCAAATTGAAAGCATTTATTGCACAAGATTTTTTTTGCCTGCATCTGATCTGCTGTGTAAAAGTACTGTTTTGCCTCACAAATCTTTAATTTGCAATTTGCAACAAAGGGCCTGAAGAAGCTGCACACTCTCCACATGTACAATAATCTGCTGGAGCGGGTTCCCAGAGGACTGCCTCGCCGGGCTAAGACCCTCATGCTGCTCCACAACTTCATCTCCGAAATTGGCCGAAACGACCTGGTCATGCTGTACACCCTGACGGAGCTAAACCTCAGCTATAACCGTCTGACCAGCTCAAAGCTGCACCGTGAGGCCTTCAGGAAGCTGCGAGTGCTGGAGACCCTGGACCTGTCTGGGAACAGTCTTCACTCGCTGCCCCTGGGCCTCCCCCGCAGCCTGCAGGTGCTCAAAATCAAGGACAACCAGCTGAGCTCCATACCGGATGGCGCCTTGACGGGCATGGTGAAGCTGCGAGAGATCTACCTGAGCAACAACCAGCTGAAACTGAACTCCATCTACCAGGGAGCCTGGATGGAGCTCAGCGCGCTGACAGTGAGTGGCTGAAGGAGTGTGAGACAGTGTGAGATGCTTGTGCAGGAGTTTTTACACACCCACACACACACACACACACAAACACAGAGAGAGCAGGATTTTCTTAAAGGAACAGTTCACCTAAAATACAAAAAAAATTATTAATTAATTAAAAAAATAAAATTTCCTGCTTATCCCTAGTGCAGGGGATAAATGGGAAAATTTCTTTGTGATTTCATGACAGAGCACACAGACACTGGATAGATTGCACTATGGGTAAGTGGGAAAATATGTCCTTTTTTAGTATTTTGGGTGGACTGTTACTTTAATTTTCAAATTGTTCCTTTAATCTTCTCTGACATTTATTACATGACAGTAAAAGGGCATGAAAGAAATAGCTTTATCATTAAAATCTTGTTATTTTAGACACTAGACTTGTCTGGCAACCAGATGTCGCACATCCCTTCTGACCTGCCAGAGTCTTTGGAGTACCTTTACCTGCAAAGTAACCGCATCAGCAGCGTCCCTGCTTCAGCATTTGAAGGCACACCTAACATCAAAGGCATCTTCCTCCGGTAAGGGACAGTTAACACAAACATTTCACAACCAGCACAAAACCCTACTTGATTTAAAGCAGCAGTTTCATTTCAAGAGTGATTCCTCTGCACTTGAATGAATGTTTGTGTGTGAGTTGTTTTATTTCATGGTGGCTGCGCGGCACATAGCTACAGCAGGGGATATGTAGGGGATATAAACCTGACACTGAATCCTCACCGTCCCCAGGGCTTTTATGAAAAATTTTATGGGTGGTTCCTTACATAAGTAAGTTTTCCATTTGGATTGATGTCCGCGCAGAAGATGATTATGCAAGTGCCACAGAGGAATGACTGCAGGGAAATTGATGGTTTTGTTTAGACTGCAAGTCCACAAGAGACAGCTGCAGTCAGGTTGTTGTAAACCCGTGTTCTTCCCCTTTTCAACACATTTTTTCAATTGGCTCAGAGAGAATTTAGTAACAGCGAAAATTATTTATTTTCTTTGCTTGTCCTCTTGTGAAAATCTACCTGGAGCAGCTCCCCTTGTGGTTAAGTTTTACACATACGCCCTATACTGTCCTGGTCTGTTACTAATTAACATATTTTACTATTTATTGAACATTCCAATGTAGCTTCATTTTTCAGAGCAATGCAGTGTGGTATTTAATCTCACCACCTCCTTCAATCCATGTGCTCTCCGCAAATTTTCCACATTTGTCTTGTGCTGCTAACCCGCACGTATTGCTGTACTCAGTGGGAAGACAGCAGAGTAAAACCATCCAGTTTTTGGACAAATGCTTTTCAGGGTTTTGTCTGTTTGGTTCTCAGACTGACCCTAACTTAGCTGTAGTGTTTATGGGCCTTGACCCCATCCGGGCTGTTGTGCTCTTCATGCTGCTCATAGCAGCTGCTGCCACATGAGTTTGAAAATGTTTTTCCACCAAATCCCCCCACAGCTGGGAGCCTTTGGCCTGAGCCAATTTAGTGCTTCTGGAATGCTTGCATCAGTGGGGGTAGGTGAAGGGGGATTTGTGTGTGTATGTCTGTGTGTGTGTGTGTGTCTGTGTGCATGTGTGTTTGTTGCTAATTGTGTCAAGGTTCAAGTGTATTGCATGTTGGGTGTCTGAGTTCATGGGCGGCATATGCAAGCAGTTTCACCCATTAATGAAAAATGGGGTCGATACAGTCTAGGCCAGGCATTTAGGCAAAAGTGAACTGCTTTGATGTAAAGTGAGTACCTATGACCGTGTCTCTTTCATAGTGCATTACATTAGAGTGGGAGCAGCTCAGTGTGACACATAAGTGATGCTCAACAGATGGGCCCTACTGTACTGATCCCTGAACAGAGAGAGGCTATCAAAGGCTCCTACTGACAGATGTGATTCGTAAATGCCACCTGATGTCTATGCACCCTAGCTCTGCAAGTTTTGGGCTATGAAAAAAAAAAGTGCAATGAAACCCAAAATCATTTAAACACACGCTATTTTGATAAACTACTTGAAAAAAGCTCCAAACCCGCCTTCGTTTTCCCTTCTAGCTCTAACCGCCTGTCTGTGGACTCGGTGGACGAGAGCTCCTTCGCACACCTGACCAACTTGCAAGTGCTGGACATCGGCCCAGGCAGCGACGACCTCCCCTTCAAAAGGCAGGAGATGGTGGAAGACGACAAGATGGAGGAGGAGCAGGAAGCGTAAACGAAATCTGCTCACTGAAGTTGTCATGGGACTGCATCGAAAGGACAGAGAGGAAATGAACCTGTGAATGGCTGTGCGAGTCATTTCCCAGGTGCATTATTGTGTTGAATGGCAGATTTATTTACGTATTTCTGGTGCAGGATGCCGGATGAAGTTGTTTCCATATTGGTGGGGCGGGTCAGAACTGCCGCTGCATATCTTTATATTTGAGCTTTATTATTTGTTCTTGTCCGGTTTTATGCACCGTCTCATCATCTGAAGAGTGTTTTTGTGCTTTACCCTATAAAACACCGTCACAAAATCAATGTGAAATTGATAAACGTTTCAGAATCAAGACCCATTTGAATTTTGAACCCAGAGAGAGAAAGACAATGTGTTCATCATGCTGTGTCTATCCTTCTGTACTTTGCTCCAAGTCACCTTATTAATGGCAGCCTTGTCATTTTGGCTTAAAAACTGATTTTACTAGAAATACTGTGAAACAATTTGTGGTTTTAGCCTATTTTAACACCAGTGGGAGCAAAGTAACCTACTTGACTCTCAACACAGTACTACAGACTGTTGAATCTTAACTCTAAGGTCATTTATGAAACCTTATAAAACCAAGGAGGTGTCCCAGTGGATGGTAATATTCCTGGAATAGCAATGATTTGTCTGTGATGTTGAAGACTGTGGACATCATTGTTATACTCTTCCCATATCATGTGCTTGTGAATGAAATATTCCATGCATAAAAGCAATTCAAACAAATCTGGAGCTTTGATCCATGCTGCTACTGCCTCCCTTTAGTCCACTCTTGTTTTATACAATAAAGAAAGCAAATATTTTTATATGACATCTAAATTACTCATGCTATTACACTCACTATATTGCTATAAATGCAGTGTCACTTTCACATACAGCATTATTGTGCTATCACATTTACAGTCATCAAACACAGCAATAAATTATTTGAAAAAGTTGAAGGAGACTGTGCGTTTCCTGGAATTCTCTGGAACATCTGATGTTTTAAACCACATCATTTACCAAAGTGCAGTGAGTAACAGGCCAACATTCACCAAAAAAAAAAAAAAAAAAAAGAAAGAAAGAAAGAAAAAAAGTAAAAAAAAAGAAAAGAAAAGAAAAACTCCTTTGAAACCTTTTTTGCTCATGGAATACTTCAGTTTTGAAGTGAATATTTGTTAGGCCATGAACTGTCATTTTACAACAACTTTCACTGAATAGATTTTCTTTTCCTTCACTAATTTAATTTGCTTCATTTGGTTTAAAAGTGTCACATGTGTCCCCTAAATCTGTTGCTATTTTCCTTCATATTTTGAATGAAAATTAGTTTAGACATAACTCTTTTTAAAATAGCTGTTTTTTTGTTTGGTTTTTGTTTTCACCCCCTGCACGGATATCTGTGGACAATATGTGCTCAATAGAGTTGTATTTTTTCCTGAATATATATTAACTTAAAGCCCACAGAAAATAGACATGCCGGAGATAATTCAATGTACCACACTTCATTCTGCACTTGATGGATTTACAGATGTACTGAACTTCGTGACGACACCAATCCTTTTTAAGTCAGTCATTTCATAACTTTCAATCGTCATTCTTCAATCTTTCACTAAGCTCCTCCACACAGGGCAATGTCATTACTCAAGAAAAGTGACTGAGACAGAGCTTATTGATCTCTCATATAAAGATGTACCAAGAGAGTGCAGATATTCTGACCCATACCAAAAACAAGAATAAGTTATCTTAGAGAGACAGTAGAGAGGTAATATTCTCTGGACAAAGATGTTGGCAGCCTGACATCTGATGCTCATTTGAAACTGCTGCTCAAGGCAAAGCACTCAGGAATCTCTGGCAGCAGATGTACACACAGCTGACAAGACCGGACAATTAAATGACCAGCTGCCTGAAAAATAAACAGTATTTGACTGTTCAAATAGGACCCATTAAATGACAAGGGTGAAACATGACATGCCGACACACATCTGCACGTCCTTGAATATTCTAATTTAGCATAATGTTCTCAGCGCAAATGTTGATAAGCAAATGTTATGCAACATCAACTCACGCAGTTGCTGAAGCTCAAAATTAGCGTTGTCATATCTGGACAAAATAGCTGTTGAATATTGATACACACCAACACACCAACCAAAAAGCAATCAAAAAACAAGGGCCTCTTGGTTCATGTTACAAGTGGTGTTTGTACTTGTCTGGCTCTTCAGGTGCCAGGCAGGTTTAATAAAATGAAGCGCTGCTGAGGTCGTCCAAATATTTGAAACCATTTACTGTAAATACATTTTTGCCCAGGTACAAATGACGTAACATGGCGGCAAGGGAAAGCTGTGTTTTTGACCAGTCTTTTTCAATACCACCTTCCTTCAATCTTTCATCATCATCATCATCATCATCGTCTTCATCTGCCTAGCACCACCAGCATTTTTAAGGCAAAATTAAACAGTTTGGGCATGTCACTTTGCCTCCAGATCATTTGAGATTAGGCTTGCTATCCTATCCTCTAGATTTTATGACTCAGACAAGTGGCTGCTTGTAAAAAATAAATAAACACTTGCCTTATTAACAAGTATGCACACAGACAGATAAAAGATGCAATTAAGAAATCATATAAAACGTAGGTATCAAATAGAAATCAATTAAATAATGCAAATATGCACACCTATGTACAAAATTTGAGAACTGTACATGTACTTTCCCTCACACCCATAACAGAAGGATTGACTCGCCTCAGTGCAAGCTCACCCAGCAGGTCCAGACCAAATGCACTGGTATGAATAAACTGACAATGTCCCTTTCATCTCAGAAAATCCACTCTCATAACATTTTTCGTCCCATCTCACAACACGCATTCTATCACTGACCCTATCACAGCTACAATAAAGATAAACCGAGAGCTTTCCCCTGAAATTCTTCCTTGTTTGTTCACTACTCATGATCACATGGGAAGAAATCTTGTCGCTGGCATGATGTTTTCCGCCCCAATTAGGCTGAAAGACACAGACGAGTTTGGGCACGTCGTCCTTTCATCTCTAATGGTGTCCTTTGCTCTGAGATTATGATGCGCGCAACTTTGCCGACAATCCTTACCTTACGACTAAGGAGGAGGCTATACATTGGTCTCAAGGCCATTCATATCAATGGTAAAGTGTTCTTTGTCCTTTTTTAGGTGCCTCGGGGGTATTGGAGGCTTTTTTCTCTCTGGCGGTGGCGGTGGCCGGATGCCCTCCTCGAGCTGCCTGAGTCGGGCCACATCAGGAGGGACGAGCTTAGGTTTGACCCCCAAGGAAGGGGGCTGGTAGTTGCCATTGTTGCTGTGGCAGTTCATTAGCGGTGGGGTGTTCATTATGGGTTTGGTCTCGCAGATCAAAGGCACCTGGGGGCCAAATGGGTCACAGGACAAGAGAATGTAGAAGAACCAAAAAACAAACAAACATCAGAATGGCAGAGATTGTGAGAAATTACCTCTACCAAGAATTTGTTGTCATTTTCCCTGAACCCATAAGCAAGGGTCAGTGTTTGTGCACAATTGCGTGGGTGTTATGTAACTTATAACCAATTAAAAAGCCAAACATGCCTTTCCTTTCTGACAGCTTTCCATTTCCAATTCCTGAAAATAGCTTTGACATTTGAAGACATGGAAAGAGACATGAAGTCATGTGGTTTTGTCTCTTTGACAGAAAGAATTATTAACAGCAATTTAGCACATAAGGGGACAAATCAATTATAACAGATCATACAGAGACAGTCTGTTCAAAGCTTTGAGATGCCCTTATCCAAAACTGGATGTGTGCGATTCTGTAATCATTTGTGTTATTTTAAAGAAAAGAACAACTTAAGACTGAAGCTGATACGCTGTAGTCAGAAAACTCACCCCATCTCCTTCTTTAATAAAGTCTTTCCTGCAGATGTGTGCCATGATGCCTGTGGCCAAAGCATCGCCCATTACATTCACCATGGTACGAAATCTGTCTCTGTGAAGGAAGAACACATTGGAGATGGCTGTAAAAGGGAATTTGTATGAGCTGAATTTAAATTGGAAAGATTTCCTTTTCAGGAAACCTTGAGAACATTCTGAATATTGTGGCCAAGGTAGACGAGACCTCACATGTTTTTGCTCTGGGTTGATTAGATTCATTCAGAGAAATATGTTGTGGACGTTCAGCTGTTGACACAAAAACAATGGAAATAAGTCCACACACTACTTACAATGCCCAATCAACTGCAATGATGAGAGTGATGTCATCGGTTGGCAGCCCGACTGATGTTAGCACTATCACCATGGTAACCAGTCCGGCTTGTGGAATCCCTGCTGCACCAATACTGGCTGCAGTGGCCGTGATGCTGGGAGGGATATGGGAGGTCAGCAATTTGTCACAATTCATAGTGTTGAATTTCCTGCTGTATTTTTTGCCACCGTTTGAAACATGTCTTGATAAAGAACAACAGCAACAACTAGACCTGTGACCTAACAGTCATAAAAGGATGTTATCTTCATAATAAAACCTGTATTCTTCATCTTGTTGCTCTGTCAGAAACATAGACCTTGAGCGGAGATAAGTTTTTATTTAACACCTTGCCATTTTTAGTTCTTGTTATTTGGAAAACCTGCTGTATCTGCAGCCAGGTAGGCGCATGCTCTCTGCATTTCTCTGACTCATTTTCTCTCTCTCCTTTCCTGCTATCTTATTTGTCCATACATTTCAGATATTTTTACTTTGATGTATATTTTTTTTGCTCATTTTGTTAAGTGCGTGTTGTATTTTTCTTACCACAAACATTAGCAGTTCTGAAAAAGCGTTGCCCATTGATTTGGCATCCGTCTCAAACATTACTAGACCCCTGTTTCGTATTGGTGTTCTCACAGACTCAACCAGGCCTGCTCTTGTTTTGATCACAGCCAGAGAACACTTAACTCCAGCCCTGCCTTCTGCCTCTCTCCGCTGCAGACCTTTTACAAAGTGAGCATTATCATTCTGTGCAGACACACTTTACAATATAATGTGAAAATCTACCTCCACTGAGGGCACATCACTCCCTACTGCTGCGTGCGTGAGAAATTGCTGGTGTTTCATAGATGTCGAAAGAAACTTCAATCAGTTAAAGTCAGCTATAACCTTAATGATCAAAGTAAAGGACACTGCAGAGGACATTGCTGTTGGAGTCCAGCATTAATGATTTAATAAGAATGTGTCTGATGTCATCTTCTTGTAATGATTGCGAAGCTTATGACCACCAAACCCCATTTTTTTTTTTTTTAAATTAACCCATT